>VZQC01013363.1:57460-126503 GCA_009823505.1 Rhizomys pruinosus | reverse complement strand
CCATATTTTTCCAGCTGTCCAGCCCTTATTATTCTTTCCTTGTTGAGTAAATCTAATTTTTACTTTTGGGGGTAGTCCCTGACTGGGTTTACTCATTCTGAGTGGATGATTTAAAGATATTGATATCAAGTCTCCTCCTTTTGTTTCCCACCAGGTAAATCCAGTAGTTTCACATCCCCAGGAGTGGCAGAAATAATCTGCAGCATTACCACACCCATGTTTGTCTTGGGGACAAGCATAAAAATAAGTAAAGGCATCACAATCACCAGGGCCTGTGATTTTCACAGTTAGGTCACAAAAGAAAAACATAAGATCAGGCCACCATGTATTAAGGGGTGCCACCTTGGAAGTTGAGTGGAGAATTTGTCCAGTGCTTACATCCTTAACAACCCAAGTCAAGTTTAGAGGGGCATGTGGATTTTTCCCTTGATACCCATTTCCAATCCCATTTAAGACAAGGAAGATAACACAAACATAAGTCCAAACAAACCCACCCCTCAGACTCTGCTGAGTCTTATTTTTAGTGGGTTTTTGTTGTCCCTCTTGACTTTCCATTGTATAGTTGTCTCCTGTTCACTGACTGATAATTTGAGGTGCAAATGGTGTATCCAAGGTTTAAGTCCATACACCTTCACAGCCATAGGTATGGTGAGAATCACAGTGAACGGTCCCTTCCACCTGGGCTCTAGGGTCTCTTTATGATGTCTCTTTACCCAGACAGGGTCTCCTGGTGAAAGGGATGAGGGTCCACTGGAGGCAGGCTGTGGACATCCTGGATCAGTGGGAACAGGCAGTCTTGATCCCTCTGAAGGGCCTGTGAGGACTTCAAGACATCTTGATTAGTGACCTCTGCTAAGAGATCAGCCTTAAGTCTGGGGCAGAGAGGAGCGGGTCTTCCAAACATAATCTCATATGGGGTCAAACCCTGTAAATAGAGGGTGTTTCTTGCCCTTATAAGGGCAAAGGGAAGGAGTGCCACCCAGTCTCCACCAGTTTCCCAGGTTAATTTAGTCAGAGTCTCCTTAGGTGTCTGATTCATCTTCTCTACCTGTCCTGAGCTTTGGGGATGATAAGCACAATGTAATTTCCAATTGGTCCCCAATATCTTGGCTAAACCTTGAATTAACTGGGATATAAACGCAGGCACATTGTCTGACACAATAACAGTAGGAAGGCCATACCTTGGGATAATCTCATCCAATAACTTCTTGGCTACTACAAGGGCAGTTTCCTTCTTGGTGGGAAATGCCTCCGTCCATCCTGAAAAAGTATCTACAAAAACCAGTAAACACCTATATCCAAACTTTCCAGGTTTAATTTCTGTAACGTCCGTTTCCCAACAGACACCGGGAGATATTCCTCTTTCTCTTTTTCCTGGGAATGTCATTAATTGGCTGGTGGCATTTGTGGCCTGACAGGCTTGGCACCTAATCACAACATCTTGGACTAACTGATGAAGGTGGGGGATATGATACCTAGGAGCTAGCAAGGCTTTGAGCTTTTTAATTCCCAGATGAGTTCCTTCACGTAGTTGCTTTACCAGAGTTCGACCCAAAGCAGTGGCCAACACAGGCGATCCATCCGAGGTAAAAGTCCATCCTTTTTTACTGGAGGTGTTTGGCAATTTGAAGATATAGGTTTGATCCTCCTTATTGTAAACAGGTTTTTCAGGGAGGACTGGGGAAGGCATAGACAAGGTAGTTACCATAGGCGGGTGTAAGGCTACTTTCCTAGCCTCTTGGTCTGCCATCCTATTCCCAACAGCCTCTGGGGAATGTCCTTTTTGATGTCCTGGGCAGTGGATTATAGCTACTTTGGTTGGCAACCAGATGGCTGCCAATAAGTCCAATATTTCTTGTTTATTTTTAATAGTCTTTCCCTCAGCTGTGAGGAGGCCTCTTTCCTGGTATATTGCCCCATGCACATGGGCTGTGGCAAAGGCATAGCGGCTGTCAGTGTAGATGTTAGCTGCCTTTCCTGCCCCCAGTCGAAGGGCTTCAATGAGTGTGATAAGTTCTGCCCTTTGTGCTGAAGTGCCTGGGGGCAATGCCCTTGTCCACAATGTCCTAGTCCCATCCACTACTGCTGCCCCCGTGTACCTGATGCCATTTTGCATGAAGCTGCTCCCATCTGTACACAAAATAATGTCAGGGTTCGGCAGAGGGATGTCAGTGAGATCCTGTCTTAGTCCTTGGAGATGGTTCAGTATCTCTGAACAGTCATGAGGCTCGTGGTCCAGGTCCGGTGTTGGCAGCAGGGAAGCTGGGTTAAGGGCTGCACTTGGGGCAAATCTTACCCTCGGTTGGTCCAACAGTAGAGACTGATATGAGTCAAGCATTGGACATCCATCTGTCCGGGGGGCTCTTCAAAACCCCCTCAATGGCATGTGGGATGGTAATGGTCAGGGGCTGGCCCAAGGTCAACTTGTCTGCATCCTTAGTCAGTAGGGCTGCTGTTGCTATGATCTTTAAGCACTTAGGCCATCCAGAGGCCACTGGGTCCAATTTCTTGGAGAGGTGGCTACTGGTCTCTTCCAGGGCCCCAACGTCTGGGTCAGGACTCCTTTAGCCACTCCATTTGCCTCGTCCACATATAGCTGAAATGGCTTACCCAAGTCCGGTAGTGCCAAGGCCGGGGCTTCCAGAAGCACCCTCTTGATGTCTTTGAAGGCTGCTTCTTGATCTTTTGTCCAGTTGAAGTTTCCTTCCAGCCCCTTGTGGCCTCATACAAGGGCTTAGCCTTCTCCATGAATCCTGGAATCCAGAGCTTGCAAAACCCAGCTGAGCCAAAAAATTCCCTGAGTTTACGCCGAGTATTCGGGGTGGGAATATTTAGAACAGTCTGTTTCTGGGCTTGGGAGAGAGCACGTCACCTCCCTTTTAGTATGCAGCCCAAATATTGGACTTCTGTTTCACAGACCTGGGCTTTCTTGGCTGACACACTATATCCCAGTCCAGACAATAGCTTTAAGAGTTTTTATAGTGCCTCTCCAGCAGGCTTCATTGTTCTCTGCAGCTAACAGCAAATCATCCACATATTGTAACAAAGACACTTCAGGGGTAGTCAGCCTGTACTCACGGAGATCCCAGTGGAGAGCCTCATCAAAGATGGTGGGAGAGTTCTTAAATCCCTGAGGAAGCCTGGTCCAGGTCAATTGTCCACTAAATCCTTTATCTGGATCTTGCCATTCGAAGGCAAAGAGGGGCTGGCTGATGGTACTCAGAGGAATGCTAAAGAATGCATCCTTTAGGTCCAGCACGGTATACACCTGTCATTGGTCTGGCAAAGAACTGAGCAATGTATAAGGATTAGGCACAGTAGGGTGAATATCTTGCACCCTTTGATTTACGTCTCTTAAGTCCTGGACTGGTCGATAATCCTGACCTCCAGCTTTCTTGACAGGAAGTAGTGGCATGTTCCATGGTGATTGACAGGGTATTAATATTCCGGCCTCTCTGAGCCTGTCAATATGCTTCTGGATTCCAACTCATCCAACTTGAGCCTCCGGGAACATAGGGTACTGTTTAGCTCTGACAGGTTGTGCTAACAGCTTAAGTTCTACAATTACAGGGGGTAGATGACTGGCCAGACCTGGAGGATTTGTCTCAGCTCACACAGTAGGCACAAGTTGTTGGAGCTGTTCAACCAATTGCCCTGGGGGAGGAGTTCGGGGCTCCTCATAAAGGTGGAATTCATCATCCAGAGTCAACACACAGACCACAGGCTTTCCTGGCCATTTTACAGAGGTCTTGCCTTCTGAAAAGTGAATACTAGCTTTCATTTTTGATAACAAGTCTCGGCCCAGAAGTGGATATGGGCAGTCAGGCATCACAAGAAAAGAATGTGCAACAGTCTGATTTCCTAGGTCCACAGTTCTTTTGGTAGTCCAGGGATATAACTTGATGCCTGTAGCCCCTTGTATCAAGGTTTCTGAGCCTGTAGTAGCTCCCATTGGTCGTGTAGGGACAGAGTGACTTGCACCACTGTCAACCATAAAACTGATTGGCCTCCCCCCTACTTTCAATGTTAGCCTGGGCTCTTGGGGGAGTAGAGAGCCCTGACCTCCCTAATCTTCTTGGAGACCTAGTATCTCCAACTCTCCTTTGTCATTAGACCTCCGTGGACATTCATTTTTCCAGTGCCCTTTTTGCTTGCAATAAGCACATTTGTCTCATCCCAGCTTCAGCTGTGTGGGACAGGGAGGTGTTTTCTTACCGTTGCCTGGCTTCCACTCCAGTCTCACTCCTGGGCGAGCAGCGACCACACCTCTCTGCATCCGTAAGCTCCCTCGTGGTCTCTCAGTGGTTGCAAGTAGGATTTTGGCTAGGCGTCTGGTTTGTCTTTCATCAGGAGAGTCTTGATTGTTGAATGTTCTCATGGCTATTTCCATGAGCTCTGACAAATTTTTCCCCTCAAATCCTTCGATCTTTTGGATCTTTTTTTCTGATATCTGGTGCTACCTGACTTACAAAAGCTACATTTATAGCTCTCTGATTTTCAGGAGCCGTAGGTTCTATTGGAGTGTAAATGCGGTAAGCATCCAACAGCCTCTCTAGGTAAACGGCAGGAGATTCATTCGCTTCCTGCTGGACCTGCCCTACCTTAGACAAATTTGTGGGCCATCTAGCTGCAGCCCGGAGACCCCCCATCAAAATCTGGTAGTAAACCTTAAAAGCAGGCCGTTCTAATTCACAAAATATGCGTAGTTTCCCAGCAGTGATGGTTCCCATCCCTGTGGTGGCCTTTCTGAATTCCTTAAAGTGATTAAGCATCAAAGAAAGGGGAGTCGTTTGGGGATATGAAGAGGTAGATTGTCCCATGTTAGATTCGAAATAAAGAAGAACGGAAACAAAGCCAGCGACTAGGAGAAAAGCACAAAATCCACAAATCACATAAACACGGTAAGGATACGGAAAGCACAGAAGATACTCAGACGACAGGGGCTGTCTGCCGTAACTGGAGCTGTGACCAGAATCAAAGGGCTGGTCCCACTGCCCACGATCCAAAACTGAATACCAAGCAGTTCCTAGGTCTGGCTCAAGATGAATTTCTAATTCATCTCCTGGAGAGTCGGAGCATCCTCCTTCTCTCATGCCCAGTGGAACTAGTCACGTCCGACCTTCCTCTAGGGCAATAACCCTGGTGCCACTAAAACCTAAGACCAAAACTAGCTTAAGCTCAGTACCTTTTTAAAGCGTTTTGTTCTCCAAGGCCGGCCAGTGTCCTGCAAAGTGGGAGAAGCTCCCCCCGCCCCCCCCCCCGGGGGCAGAGGTGGCAGATCTCAGTGGAACCTCCAAGAATGTTAGGCTCAATCCGCCACACTCATGCAAGAAAGGTGCTGGGGGGCTACAAATAGTTGTAGATATAAGTTTAATCTAGGGTTAGTTACAAGCAAGCAGAAAAGAAGCCACAACAACCAACAACTCAGACTGACTAGATAGAGCAGATGACGCGTCGGGCCGAGCACACTCCCATGGGACTGGAGGGCAGCGGCCTTGAGACCCAATTTCCCTTAGCTTTTATTCCCAGTTAGGGGGTTTTCCATCATGGTCATGGTGACTCCTCCTCTGATTGATGGGGTCTTGGTTACAGGTCAATCAGTTTTTTATTATATGTACCCACCTGCTCTGGACTCTTTGTTCTATTGTTTTACCTGGTTTGGACCTTCCGTTCTCATAAAGTATTTAACTGTATGCTTTTTGGCAGAAGTTAAATCGCTCTACTAATAAAGGATTGATTTATCTATGCCATGCATTTGTTTGTCCTTTTTTTAAAACTCTGAGGTGAACTCTAGGCCAAGATGGAGCTGACCAGGCTAAAATGGAGTCAGCTTGGTCCTCACGGTACAATTGAATTATAAATATGAGGAGAAATCCAAATAATGTTGTCTATGTAAAACAATACCTGATATACAAAGCAGTGATGCTTATGGGATTAAAATGTAGAAAGAGGGGCTGGAGAGATGGCCTAGCGGTTAAGAGCGCCGACCGCTCTTACAGAGGACCCGGGTTCGATCCCCAGCACCCACATTGCGGCTAAGAACCATCTGAAACTCCAATTCCAGGAGAACTCCAGTTCCAGGGGAATCCGAGACCCTCTTCTGACCTACGCGGCATTGCACCACACGGGTGCACAGACTTGCATGCAGACAGTACATTCCTACACATAAATAAATAAATTAAAAAAATAAAATAAAATGTAGAAAGACTTGAGCTACATATAAAATATATAAGTTGTAAGAAAATTCTTACAACTTATATATTTTATATGTTGTTTTATTTAATTTTTTAAAATTTTATTTATTTTTGTATGTGTATGAATCTACTGTCTGCATGTAGGTTTGTGCACCCATGTCGTGCAATGCCACGAAGGTCAGAAGAGGGAGGTCAGAAGAGGGTCTCGGATTCTCCTGGAATTGGAGTTACAGACGGTTCCTAGCCGCCATGTTGGTGCTGGGATCAAACCCAGGTCCTCTCCAAGAGCAGTCGGTGCTCTTAACCACTAGGCTATCTCTCCAGCCCCATTTTATATGTTGTTAAAAGGTTCCCCTGTCTTGAAAAGACAAAAAAAAAAAAGGTTCCTAGGTCTTTGCATCAATAAGAAAGAACTTTTTTGTTTTGTTATTTTTTTTAATTTTTTTAAATTTTATTTATTTATTTATTTTTGTATGTGTATGAATGTACTGTCTGCCTGTAGGTTTGTGCACCCGTGTCATGCAATGCCTCGGAGGTCAGAAGAGGGTCTCGGATTCCCCTGGAACTGGAATTCTCCTGGAATTGGAGTTACAGACAGTTCTTAGCTGCCATGTGGGTGCTAGGGATGGAACCTAGGTCCTCTGTAAGAGCAGTCAGTGCTCTTAACCGCTAGGATATCTCTCCAGCCCTGTTTTGTTATTTTTGAGACAGGGTCTCCCTGTAGCCCTGGAACTCACTGTGCAGACCATACTGGCCTTAATCTGACAGAGATCCTCCTGCCTCTGCCTCCTGAATGCTGGGATTAAAGGCATGTGCCACCATACCTGACCTCACCTGAAAGAACTTTTAAAAAGAACTTGTGGGTGCTAATTAATATTAGACTTTTGTTTTGTTTTGTTTGTATTTTCGAGACCGGGTCTCCCTGTAGCCCCAGCTGTCCTGGAACTCACTCTGCAGACCAGGCTGTCCTTGAACTCAGAAAGATCCACCTGCCTCTGCCTCCCAAGTGCTAGGATTAAAGGTGTGTGCCACCACTCCTGGCTAATATTAGATTTTAATAAATCAAGAATGCAACTTGTAGGTTAGAGTAACGATTTAAAATTAGTAAGAGTTTATAACTCCAAGTTAATATGGAGAGCACAAGAATAATGAAGGCTGGAAATATGGCTCAGCAGTTAAGACCACTGGCTGTTCTCGCAGAGGATCCAGGTTTGAATGCCAGCACCCACATGGCAGGTAACATCCATGTGTATGTGACTCCAGTTCCAGGGGATCTGATGTCTTCTTCTGGCTTCTGCAGGCATCATACAACACAAGTGCACTTACGTATATGCACACATAATAACACTTATATGTATAAAATAAAAATGAAGTTTTAGCCAGGTGTGGTGGCACACACCTTTAATCCCAGCACTCCAGAGGCAGAAGCAAGTGGATCTCTATGAATTCAAGGCAAGCCTGACCAACTGGGGCTATAGGGAGACCCTGTTTCAGAAAATCAAATAAAGTGAAAATAGAGCCAGACTTGGTGGCTCGTGCCTTTAATCCCACCCCTCGGGAGGCAGAGGCAGGCAGATCTCTGTGAGTTCAAGGCCAGCCTAGTCTCCATAGAAGGTTCCAGGCCAACTGGAGTTACAGAGATTCTGTCTCAAAAAGGCCAAAAATGGGGGTGGGGTTGGCTAGAGATGTAGATCAAGATAGAACACATGATTAGTACACATGAGGCCTTGAGTTTGATCTGCAGCACCACCAAAAACCAACAGAGCAAGCAAACAAAATGAATAACTACATGCTGTTTAAAGAGACATAAAAAGCTAGGCATGGTGGCACATGCCTCTAATCCTAGCACTCAGGAGGCAGAGGTAGGAAGATCTCTGTGAGATTGAGACCAGCCTGGTCTACATTACATAGTGAGTTCCAGGCCAACTAGGGCTACAGGGAGACCCTGTCTCAAAAAGACAAAAAAAGGGGATACCTCTTAAAGTTAAAATAGTGAATTCATCAAAAAGTTAGGAATAATTTTTTAATATTTTATGATTTTTATTTTATGTGCATGAGTGTATTGCCTGCATGTGTATAAATGCACTCATGTTGTGCAGTGCCTGCAGAGGTCAGAAGAGGGCACTAAGCGGAGTTACAGACAGCTGTTAGCTGCCATGTGGGTACTAGGAATCAAACTCCGGTCCTCTGCAAGAGCAGTCAGTGCTCTTAACCTCTTAACCACTAAGCCATCTCTCCTGCCTAAGGAATAAGGATTGTTTTTTTTGTTGTTGTTGTTGTTTGGTTTTTTTTTTTGTCTTTTTGAGACAGGGTCTCCCTTTAGTCCCAGCTGGCCTGGACCTTGCTATGTAGACCAGGCTGGCCTTGAACTCACAGAGATCCACCTGCCTCTGCCTCCCGAGTGCTGGGATAAAAGGCATGCGCCACACACCCAGCAGGAATAATTTTAAATAGCATCTAATATACAATACATATAATAGAAAATAAAGAAATAATTATGTTAGATAAATATATGAGTAAGCACAAATAGCTTAAAAGCTACACAACTAGAAAGAGACAGGCAAACTTGTGCCCACAGTGGGAGATTTTAATCGCTTCACTCAGAAACTTCAAATAAAACATAGACATACGATCAGCAAAACTTCCCCTTGGTAGATGTGTATAGAACATTCTCCTTAGTGATTGCACAATAACTTCTTTTTTCATCTCAGATGTGATTGTTATAAAAATTGGTGAGAGAAATCAGATACAGCGATATGAATTTATAATCCTAGCTACTTGGAAGGCTAAGTAGGAGAACCCTTGGAGCACAAGAATTTGAAGCCAGCCTGAGCAACATAGTGAGATGCATGTCCCAAAAAAGAAAAAAAAAGGGGGGGTGTCTAAGGATGCACCTCAGTTGGTAGAATGCTGGCCTGGCATGCACCTAGGGTCGGTCACCAGCATATTAGCACATGCTTTTTTTTCTATTTATTTAAAGACAAGGCTCTCAGCCACCATGTGGGTGCTGGGGATCGAACCCAGGTCCTCTGCAAGAGCAGTCAGCACTCTTAACCGCTAGGCCATCTCTCCAGCCCAGCATATGCTTTTAATCCCAGCATTCAAGAGTTAGAGGTAGAAGGATCAAATGTCAAGGTCTCTCTGGGCTGCATGAGACCCTATCTCAAACACACACATAGGCCAGGCAAGTGGTGCATGTCTTTGATCCCAGCATTCTGGAGGCAGAGGCAGGTAGATGGATCTCTGTGAGACTGAGACCAGCCTGGTCTCCATAGTGAGTTCTAGGCCACCTGGGGCTACAGGAAGACCCTGTCTCAAAAAGACCAAAACATACATAGAGAAAGAAAGAAAGAAAGAAAGAAAGAAAGAAAGAAAGAAAGAAAGAAAGAAAGAAAGAAAGAAAGAAAGAAAGAAAGAAAGAAAGAAAGAAAGGAGAGAGAGAGAGGGAGGGAGGGAAGAAGGAAGGAAGAGGGAAGGAAGGAAGGAAGGAAGGAAGGAAGGAAGGAAGGAAGGAAGGAAGGAAGGAAGGAAGGAAGGAAGGAAGGAAGGAAAGAGAGGGGGAGAGAGGGAAGGAGGGAAGAAGGGAAAAAGAGAGGAGGGTGGTGAGGGGAAAAGGTCATAGAACATTAAGGAAGCCTCAGTCAGTTTCAGGGGATTGGAACCATAATAGTATATTGTCGGGCTGGAGAGATGGTCTAGGGGTTAAGAGCACCCACTGCTCTTGCAGAGGACCCGGGTTCGATCCCTAGCACCCACATGGCAGCTGAAAACCGTCTTTAGCTCCAGTTCCAGGGGAATCCGACACCCTCTTCTGACCTCTGAGGCATTGCACAACACGGGTGCACAAACCTACATGCAGACAGTACATTCATACACATACGAAAATAAAACAAAATTTAAAAAACTTAAAAAATAGTACATTGTCAAACGAATATATAGATGAATTAAACCACAGTAACAAAAGCTGGAAAATAGATGTGATTACACGCATCTTAAACAGGAGGATCAGGAGTCCCAGATGAACCTGGGCTACCTATCAAGATCTTGTCTCAAAGACAAAAACAGGGCTGAGGAGATGGCTCAGTGGTTAAGAGCACTCACTCTTTTTGCAAAGGACCTGGGTTCAGTTTCCAGCACCCACATGGCATCTCTGGCACCCTATTCTATTGTCCCTGGTACACAAACATGTAAACATGCAAGCAAAACATAAAATAAATACATCTTTAAAAAAATGGAGCAGGGCATGGTGGCCCACACCTTTAATCCCAGCACTTGGGAAGCAGAGGCAGGTGGATCTCTGTGAGCTCAAGGCCAGCCTGGTCTACATAGTGAGCTCCAGGCCAGCTGGGACTAAAGGGAGACCCTGTCTCAAAATGGTGGCCCACACCTTTAATCCCAGCACTTGGGAGGCGGAGGCAGGCAGATCTCAGTTCAAGGCCAGCCTGGTCTACATAGGTGCTAGGACTAAAGGGAGACCCTGCCTCAGACAAAAAAAAAAAAAAACCTGAAAAATAGACATGTGTTTAGAATTTTTAAACATATCCTCTGCCTACTGTGGCAGTTCACACCTATAATCCCAGCACTTAGGAGGCTGAGGCAAGATGAACCGGAATTTTCGAGGCCAGCATGAGCTTTCTAGCAGGTTACACACCGGCCTGGACTACAGACCCAGTCTCAAACCCCCCCCCAAAAAAAAACTTAAAAAATGTAAAAGAGCCATTTACACCCAGTGGGGTAAAGAGATCGCAATGCCAAGCCGAAACCAGTGTCTCGGCTGGCTCTGCCTCACTGTGGCTAGCTGGGAGAGACTGGAAGCCGGCCCACTGAATCTGTGGCAGTTCCTCTGTGGAAGGGCAGAGGAAGGGCATCAATACCAAATAAACATAGGAGAGGAATCCTGGAAGATGGAGTAAGATGGAGCCATGCCCAGAAAGCCCAAGCTTCTATTTGTTGATTATCTCCATAGTAACGAAGGCAGCTCTGTCCAGGCCCACACAATGGAAGCAGCCATTGAAGTACACGAGCAGTGGCCTGATAGCTTTCACTGGGTCTTTGTTTTTAGTCCTTATCTATAATTAGAGGCAAACAATTCACGATTGTGACAATCTAGAATCCACCACCACCTTTAACTACAATATAAAGTAGAAGCACTGTCATAGTTTATGCTGCTATAACAATCAGTGTAGGGACTGGAGAGATAGCCTAGCGGTTAAGAGCACCAACTGCTCTTGCAGAGGACCAGGTTTCGATCCCCAGCACCCACATGGTGGCCGAAAACTGTCCGTAACTCCAATTCCAGGAGAACTCCAGTTCCAGGGGAATCTGACGCCCTCTTCTGACCTCCACAGCATTGCACGACACAGGTGCACAAACCTACATGCAGACAGTACATTCATACACATAAAATAAATAAAATTAAAAAAAAAATCAGTGTAGACTGGGTAGCTCAGATAACAATCATCTCTAACAGTTCTAGAGGCTAGGAGTGTAACAACAAGGCACCGGCAGATTGGGTATTTGGTAAGAACCTATTTCCTGCCTTGCACATGTACATCTTCCTGCTATGTCCTCTAGAAGGAGACGAAGGCTCTTCCATGTCTTTATTCTATAAAGGTACTAATCCCATTCATGAGGGCTCCATTATCCTGACTTCATCTCCTCCCAAAGGCCCAAACTCCTAAAGCCATTACTTTAGGGGTAGGAATTCAACATATGAATTAGGGGAAGGGGGTGCGGAAGTACAAACATTTGGCCCATAACAAAAATTGTTTCTGCCTATGCTTGATACCATAGTTAAAACCAACTTGTAGGGACCAAGATGTGACTCAGTAGTAATAGAGTAAATGTTTAGTATACCTGAAGCCCTGAGTTCCATCCAAGAAAGAAAGAAAGAAAGAAAGAAAGAAAGAAAGAAAGAAAGAGAAAGAAATTCATAGACACAGAAATGATATTTAATTGGTTGACTCTTGTTATCCAGCAAAATTCTTGAACAAGATGGCAGGAAAAATATATGTATATAATTATATGTATTATAAACAGAGGTAGCTAAAACTCATTGGCATGACTCCTATTAAAAAACGAAAGTCACACCAGACGTGGTGGTGCACGCCTTTAATCCTAGCACTTGGGAGGCAGAGGCAGGTGGATCTTTGTGAGTTCAAGGCCAGCCTGGTCTACAGAGTGAGTTCCAGGACAGCTGGGGCTACAGGGAGACCCTGTCTCGAAAAAGACCAAAAAAAAACAAAAAACGAAAGTCACAATCTTGAAGAAGCCACCTCTCCATCTGTACAAAGTATCTCCTCTGTCTAGATCTAGAAAACTCCTCTTGATCTAGATCTCTAAGACAACCTCTTAGTCTAGATCTAGAAGGCATCTCCTTGTCCAGAGCTAGAAAGTGTCCCCTTGGTGTAGACCTAGAAGATGTCCCCTTAGCGTAGATCTAGAAGGTGTCCCTTTGGTGTAGACCTAGAAGGGGTCCCCTTGGTGTAGACCTAGAAGGTGTCCCCTTGGTGTAGATCTAGAAGGTGTGTACCCTTGGTGTAGACCTAGAAGGTGTCCCCTTGGTGTAGATCTAGAAGATGTCCCCTTGGTGTAGACCTAGAAGGTGTCCCCTTGGTGTAGACCTAGAAGGTGTCCCCTTGGTATAGATCTAGAAGGTGTCCCCCTGGTGTAGATCTAGAAGATGTCCCCTTGGTGTAGACCTAGAAGGTGTCCCCTTGGTGTAGATCTAGAAGGTGTCCCCTTGGTGTAGACCTAGAAGGTGTCCCCTTGGTGTAGACCTAGAAGGTGTCCCCTTGGTGTAGACCTAGAAGATGTCCCCTTGGTCTAGATTTGAGCTGCTTCTTTTCTGTCCGAAATAACCAATTCACAGACTCTTCAAAGTTCACAGTTGACAATGATGTGGGGCAAGGTCTACACCCAAGAATATTTGGGCAAGGTATATTGGACTCAGTGTGTATTGGGGTGGGGTATGAACATGAAGTTGGGTGGATAGGGAGGTGGGGTTGGATCTGGAAGGAGTTGGGAGAGGGGAGGAGAATTATGTTCAAACTACATTGCCTGAAGTTCCCAAAGAATTAATAAAATTATTTGTAAAAACCCAGACTCTCAGTGTCTCTTAAAATCTCCCTCAGGAGGGGATTACACGTAATTAAATCTGGCTATCAGGGATTCAAGCTGGGCTCAGGCACTCCACCCAACCAAGCACCCCAGGGGAGGTAGAAAAGAGTGTCTACCCAAGATGGTAGTAAAGGTCACAGAGATAAATGCCCTGCCCCAAGACCCCCCTCGCATGCAGAGCTTGGTAAATCTGAGCTTCTGTCATTGTTCTCTGAAGGGCATTGTGAGGACAGTGACACAGCACCGCACATCAGCTGTCGGCAGCCTCCCATGCCTCCAGCTAACTTCTGTGTGCCATGGCCAGTCTGATCTTCAAGCACAGGAACTGAGGGGACCCACGGAGCTCTTTGTCACCAGGAGTTCAGCTGCTGTGGGGGCCCCTGCAATGGATGCTCCTCAGCATCACCTCTGGTGTCCACAATCTGCAAATGCAGCAGTCAAGGCACGAATGGTAGCCATTTCCTTGCATTTGTTTAAACATTTGTCCATGTGGAGTGTGAGTGTGTGTGTGTGTGTGTGTGTGTGTGTGTGTGCGTGTGTGTGTGTGTACTCGTACACCATGGTGGCACATGTGGCAGTCAAGGCACAACCTGCAAGAGTTAGTTCTCTTCTTCTACCACCTGGGTCCCAGGTATGGAGCTCAGGTCATCAAGCTTGGCAGCAGCGCCTTTACCTACTGGCCAGCTCACCAGTCCCTGTTGCCTACTTTATTAAAGGTCTAATAGGAACGTCTTACTGAAAAGCAGAGTTTCCCTTGAGTGTGACAGCTTTTTTTAGCCACTTTAAATGGAGCATTCTCAGAAGGTACTGCTGCTTCCTGAATCTGGTTTTCACTTTTTTATTAATTTTATGTTGTGTATGAGTGTTCTGCTTGCATGCATGTAAGTGCACCTGTAAGTGCATTGCCCGCAGAAGAAGAAGGCATTGGATCCCTTGGAACTGGAGTTTTGGATGGTTGTTAGCTTTCATGTGGGTGCTGGGAACTGAACCCAGGTCCTCTGCAAGAGCAGTCAGTGTGTTCTTAACCATTGAGCCATCTCTCCAGTCCTCCTGCATCTGATCTTTTAATCTCTCTTTATGGCTGTGGGCACCACACACATGCTCGCACTGGCCTGAGAGAAACTTAATATCCAGCCTGGCCATCATGGAAACACAAGATACACCTCTGTGCTTCTACTGCTCCGTGTCCCATCTCTGCTATGACTATCAGCCTGTTCTTCTCACTGCAGCTCCGTGAAAGCATTGGATCCTCTTCAGGAATTTCAGGTAAGACAAAACCCTGAAAGGAAGAGAGGCGGTCCCAAGAAAGAGATGAAGCAGTAGCTTCCCAGGGCCTCTAAGCATCCCTGAGTCTACATTCTTTATCTGACAGGCCATATCTTTTGTACAGTAGAGGGTGGATAATAGTCTCCTTCCTTTGTGTCTTCATATATTTCTCATTGGCCTTGACAGTGTCATATGGCCATACCTGAGCTTGTCACTTAGGCACCGTGATACTGGAGATGACCATCACAAACTTGCCCTTGCAACCAGAGTTGGCCACCTTAACAAAGTTAGGGGGTAGCTTCCCTCACAGAAATCAGGATGGGTTTACCAAAGAGAAGTGAACTGAGAGTCTGACCTACTTACACCCCGTCATGATGTCCTGCCCAGGAAAAGGTGTGTGGCTGGACAATTCCAGTGAAGCTCAAATCCTGGGACTTCCCACATAATCCATAGGTGTAAGAACACGTTTCTCGGTGAATGCCCTTATGTGCATTCACCTTCTACCTCAGGGCACCTATAGGTCTCCTTGTTCCATCTCTGTGTCCATTCTTCTCAGCAGCACAGAAAACACTTCCCCAGGAGCCTCATGCCCAGCTCATGGAGGTAGCACATGGTCCACATTTTTTTGCTTCAAGAATTTGCATGTCATCCTTGCGTAGGGGCCATGCTAATCTTCTCTGTATTGTTCCAATTTTAGTATATGTGCTGCCGAAGCCAGCACCACATTTTTGAGGAGCTGACTTGGGATCCCAGCTATCCTAGCAGCAGTTCAGCATGTTCTTTTGCTAAAAGACTTGCTGTTGCATTTGACAGAGGAAGCAGAAAGGCTCACCCACCCACACTTAGAGGGGGGCCCTTGGTGTGGTGGTACAGCTACACTCACAGCCTAATGCTGCTCCTCACGCCAGGACCTATAGGCCTCCTTGCACCTTCTACTCCCTACACCATCGCCGCCCATGAATCCCTCATGACATAATGGGAATATCTGTATCTCTGTCATCCAAACTAGGAGTCCCTGACTTATATGGCTACTGAAATGAAGCTTTATAGCTAAGGGAAAAAGTATTTTATTTATACTCCATCTAATTTATAGCTAAATAGCTATATGTGACTAGAGTGCTGGACAGTGGTGGGATGTCAGTCTTCTGCCACATGTGTATTTCCTCCATGTAAAGAAAACATATTTGGGCCAGATGTGGTGATGCACACCTTTAATCCCAGCATTTGGGAGGCAGATGGATCGCTGTGAGTGCAAGGCCAGCTGATCTACATAATGAGTTCCAGGCCAGCTGGGGCTTCAGGGAGACCCTGTCTCAAAAAGACCCAAAAAAGGGGGGGAGGGGAGAGAACATATTTGGAGCTAGGGGGAAATTTCAGTGGGTAAAGTGTTTGCCTTGCAAGTTTGATGACCAGGACCCCAGTAAAAAAGCCAGTGGCGACATGTTCACTTCTAATCCCAGCACTGGGGAGGCAGAAACAGGGATCCCTGGGGCTCACTGTCCAGCCAGACTAGCCGCCTTGTCTCAAAAAGAAAAAGAAGATGGTGGTTGGGCATGGCGGTAGACGCCTTTAATCCCAGCATTCGGAAAGAAAACCCAGGAGGATCTCTGCGAGATTGAGGCCGCCCTGATCTACATAGTGAATCACACACACACACACACACACACACACACACACACACACACATTTTTTGTGCTTCTGAGTGAATAGACCCCTTCCTGGTTTGTGCTTCTGAGTGAATAGACCCCTTCCTGGTTTATTTGGTGTTTGAGTGTTTTGCTTTGTTTTGCTTTAGTTTTTTTTTGAGACAGGGTCTCCCTGTAGCCCCAGCTGTCCTGGAGCTCACTATGTAGACCAGGCTGGCCTTGAACTCACAGAGTTCCGCCTGCCTCTGCCTCCCGAGTGCTAGGATGAATGGTGTGCACCCCACACCCGGCTTTTTCCTTCCCTGTTTCATCCTAAGGATTATCTTTGGCAAAAAGAAGCACGAAGGCCTAGGGTGTGGCTCACTGGCACACTGGAGAGCTTGCCTGGCATCAGGAGGCTCTGAGTTCAGTCCCTAACACCAGGAGGAAACAAAAGAGAACACAAAAAAAAGAGAGAGAGAGAGACAGAGAGTGTACAAAATAAATCTTTATTGGAATGCCTCTATAGATCATTCCAGCAACCTGGAAACCTAGGCCATTTCCTAAATGGCACAGTAACAACAGTCAGCCAAGTTCATCACATGGCTCTTTATTGCTCATCATAGCAAAGGACTATTACTCAATATTTGTGTGTGCTACAACCACTCCACCTCCTGGAAGTCTCAGGGCACTTGCTCTATTATTACCCAAGAAGTCAGCACAGGTCAATTCGCAGTAGGGTATAATACCTCAGATCCCTCTGGAATACCCATGTAACTAAGAAGTTCTGTAGCTAGACAGGACATTCTTCTCCTATCCCTTGGGGCCCTGCTCATAGGGCTGCCACCCCCTCAGCAGTCACATGATCAGCCACACCTAGCTATGAAGTAAGCATTTCATGTCTTCACACATTCAGAGGACTTAAGGCACATTGAAAAAAAGAGAGAGAGCTTGCTTAAGAGCGCCAAGGGCCATCATTGGACCGCAGTGGTTCTTGTTGCCCCAATACAGAAGGGACAGGCAAGATCTTCAGGAGCCCAGTTCAGGCCAAACTGGGGCCCTAATAATTCACCTGAGTTTTCATTGACTGCCATGAACAGTCTCACACACCAGAAGCAATATTGACCTCCTACTAAGAGGCACTTGGGGGAAAAATATTTTTCCAGATCACAGTTTGGAGAAACAAACTCCACTGACATAATTTCCTAAGTGAAGGATAGGACATTCACCCTGTTTCCTGGGAGTTAGAGGTGTTCGTGTATAGCTCAGAGGTAGAGCACTTGCCTAGGTGCATAAGGCCCTGAGTTAAATCCCTAGTACTGAAAAGATAAAAAGAAGTTTGTTCCATCACAACATGAGCCAAATGAACCAATTATTGGAGAGACAGACACCAGGAAAAGGAAGTAGACATGTGACACCAGTTGGCAGTATCTCGAGATACTGTGTGTCAGCTGCAGACCCAAACGTCTGAGATTTGTACTTCAAACACTAAATGATTATGAAAAGCACACCCTCTGATTACCATGCTTCCTCATGGAAGCAAAAAGAAGGATTTTCTTAACTTCTAAGGGTTACAAAACATATATATATATATAAAATATATATATATATATATATATATATATATAAAATACTTGAGTGCTTGCACATTATTTTCCCCAAATAGAAAAGTACAAAAAAATAAAATATCTGCCTTTTGTATCTAGACACATCTGGAGCAAGCATGCCGGCCTTGGCACTGAGTCCTGAGCTCCTCTCCTCTCCCCTGGGTCTCTGGCTGCCCTTTGCTGGCTCTCGGCTGCTGCTGATGACTTCGTTCCTGGGAACCAGACAGAGGACAAAGGGACAAAGGGAACGAAGCCTATCCTTCCACGGGCTGCCCTCTGGGCCTCATGAGGAAGAGGGGGGCTTCAGCCCCATTTAGGGTGGCAGAGAGGTTGCATGCTGGGAGGAAACAAGCCGCCTTCAGAGTTCCTTCCTACAAGGATGGTCAGGGGTTTGGTCCGGCTTGTCTGAACCCTGGCAGAGGCACACCTCTCACTTAGTGGCAGCCCGCTGGTCTTCATACTTCTGGAAGGCACTCAGGATTTCTGTGATGACATTGGGGTCCTCCAGGGTAGTAGTATCCCCAAGATCTTGGCCTCTGCTAGTGATAATCTTCCTCAGCAACCGCCTCATCACCTTCCCAGATCTGGTTTTGGGGAGCCGCTTTACCACCTGGAAAGGAAGGGCAATATTAGGGACTCAAAAGCGCTCACTCGCACCACTCTTTGGGGACTTGACGGCAGCTGCCTGATATTGATATATGCCAGGTCTTAATGCCTGCAACCTGACCCTGAAGCTGAACCCAACCCACAGAGTAGGCTCTAACTTGAGACCAGGCCTTGCAGAAGTCCACTCCAGGAGGTTTGCCAGGCCTAGTTTGCCTCCCATGATGCATGAGTAAGCTCCCTAGAAGCAGCAGCTCCAACCACATGGCCTTTGCAGTTCCCACCCCCAGCCTGGGATTTAGCTGGTTCTGTCTAATATACGAGGCAAAAGCCACTGAGCAGAAAAGCTTGCCTTACAGTCTTATGCAAGTTGTAATACATTAAGAGTTATGTTTGTGGTTTGGGTGTGTGTGGTGGTACTGGGTGAAGAGTAAACCTAGGCCTCCCTGTGTATCAAACTGTTAATAATGACTGTCACTGCAGATAGTTCATCTAACAACTCCAATCACTAGGCCAGCAGTGTAAGCAACACAAAGGAAGCTAGAGCCTTCCTGCCTCAGAAGATCGTAAACCCAGCAATCACTGCAGGAAGATGTGAATGAAGGAAGACTGGGGGTGGGGGGTGGGAGGGAATTGCTGCAATAGGAAATGTGTTCAGAAGCCACGTGGGACTGGAGAACTCTAGTGCTTTCTTTTTAGGACTCTCTCTCTCTCTCTCTCTCTCTCTCTCTCTCTCTCTCTCTCTCTTCCTTCCTTCCTTCCTTCCCAGCTGCCATGATGTGACAAGCTTTGGTCTACCAACTGCTTCTATCCAATGCTGTTATATGGGGAAAAAACAAAACCTAGCCAACTAACCAGGAACCACAGAGGGTTAAATGAAATAAACCTTTCCAGCTTTTAAATTAATTATGTCAGGTATTTTTGTCACAGAGATGGAAAGCAAACACATATCTAGCATCAGGAAAAGAAATAAAAGTCTCTAATTCTCCTTACCACCCAGTCCTGTACTTTTTGTCAGCCTCCTCAGGCCACAAGATAAAGAACATCTAGCCTTGCCCAGGACTGTGTCCTAAGCAGGTGGATGCTGTCAACTTCAAATGTTAGGGCTCATCCCTGTCCCTATCATCCTCATCTACCACCCAGGAAAGCCCAAACCCCTATTGACAATTTTGATACTGGTAAAAATGGTGCCACGTGCTTGTAAAAATTCACCATTGCTTGGCGTTTGTAGGAAGCAAAGGAGATTTAAAGAGAGCAGCTCTAGCCCCTGGGGGGGGAGGGTCGGCTCACCAGGATCTGGTCAGGCACGGCGTACTTGGCGATCTTGGCAGCCACTGCACACTTGAGTTCATTTACCACTACGCTTGCATCACTGGCATCATCTTTTAGCACAATAAAGGCAAATGCAGCTGAAAGGAGAGCAAGGGCTTGTGAATCCCTCTTCAGTCAGTGATCACAAGCTGCTGGAAACATGGAGGGTTTCTGAATCCTGATATGGTGGCATAGCTGGCTTCTGTTGCTGCGATCCTGAAGACGCACGGCCACTGTCCACCAAATGGCAGCCAACAGCAGAACCCTGTGTATCCCTCATGGGCAGTCATGCATGGTTGAGAGCTTGGCAGAACTGCACTGCTGACCAGCTGCGTGTGACCTGGGACATGTGACTTACACTCTGTTCACTCAGCTGTGGAAGAACCCATGATGTGGGCTGCCCCAGGAGAGGACCTGAGTTCCAATCCCCAGCATCTGTGAAAACAGCCATCCAGGCAAGGGGGTACTGGCTCTCCAGTACCTAGCACTGGAAAGGTATAGACAGGAGAGTCCCTGGTCATGTTACCCAGACAGCATAGCCAAATCAGTGAGCTCAGGGTTCATGAGGGACCCTGTCTCAAAAGATAAAATTGAGGGCAACTAACTGAATAACACACTTAAAAGGACCTCTGGCTTTCACATGCATCTATGTACATAAGTATACACATACATAACACATACACCACACATACACACACACACACACACACACACACACACACACACGTGTGTTCCCCAACTCTGCATGACCACAGCTCAAGTGCTGGTTAACAGCAAGTGTGCCGAGGACTACTGTGTTAGATAATTACACAGTTCCCCTGGGCTGCAAGGCCAATGCATATGTCTGCACAAATACTGCATAGTGTTTTTCAACACCATGGAAAGTTCTAGAAAGAATGTGCCGTGGCTCCCACTGAGCCATAAGGATCTAATCTTACATTTGCCTTGTCCCATCACCATTTCTGATGGCCTGTCCTTCCCACTGACCTGTAATGTCCCTCTTCTCACAAAACTTTTTTTTTTGAGACAGGGTCTCCCTTTTGTCCCAGTTGGCCTGGAGCTCACTAAGTAGATCAAGCTGTCCTTGAACTCACAGAGATCCAAATGCCTCTGCCTCCTGAGTGCTGGGATTAAAGGTGTGCACCATCACACCTGCTCTTGCAAAGATTTTGTATGCTTCTGTGCAGTTCTCCCTGTTGTTCATTTGTCGGTTTGTTCTGAACCAATCTCATCCTGAAATGGACCCGCCCCCTGCACTTCTCATCTGCCGTCCCACACACGAAGCTTCCTCACTGATCACTCTACTGTTCAGGGTGTCTCTCCCCTCCACTCCCTGAGCCTCATCAAGATGGCTCCAAGAGGGCAGAGACTTTTGTCTACTTTCTATTCGCCAATGTGTCTCTAGCATCTAATGCCATGTCTGGAATATAGCAGGCACTGGTAAATGCTTGTTAAAGGCATTGATAAATGATTGCTTCCTACACGTGCTACGATCTGCAGTGAACTACAGCTTCAACCAGAAAAGCTCCCCCACTTCCACCTAACAAACTCCTTTTTTTTTTTCTTCGTATTTTTGAGACAGGGTCTCCTTTTTAGTCCCAGCTGGCCTGGAGCTCGCTCTGTAGACCAGGCTGGCCTTGAACTCACAGAGATCCGCCTGTCTCTGCCTCCTAAGTGCTAGGATTAAAGACGTGCGCAACCACGCCCAGCTCCTAACAAACTCTTATTCATCCCACAAGGCCCAGTTTGGTTGCCTTACACTCTGTGAAGCTTTTTCTGACTCTGTCCATGAGTTATACTGCTTGGTCTATGGGAATGGTTGATATCCCCACTGCCCCACACCACCAGGGTCTGAGATCTTCGGTGAAAAGACCTGCACCTTTTTTTCATCTTGGCAGTTAATCAGAAGCGGGCTACTGATTCCAGAGACAGAGGAAGGGGGAAAACCACATGAAAGGAGAAGCAGGTTCAGAGCCAGACAGAGGTGTGCAAGGCCCAGAACAAGAGCCTGGCCAGAGCCCACAGGGTGCAGGTCCTAATAAAACTAGACCCAGGGTTCCAAAGGGAGTGAGAAGAAACATGCAAGCGTGCCGGGGCAGCTTTGGCACTAACCCATGTGAATAAGCTCGTTGCAGTGAATCACAAATTTGCTCGAACCCAGGACAATATCTAGCATCACACTCACAGAATGTAAATTTTCCTCCCAGCCTGGTAGGCATTAAAGGACTGGCAATACCTGCTGCTAAGCCCTGCTGCTGGGTCAGGAAGAGGCCCAAGGGTCCAGAGAGTGCCAGGCATCAGGAGCCACACTGAGAGAGCCCTTGGAGAACCCACACACAGGCAAGAGCAGCCAGGGCAGAGCAGAGTCCCAACATGCCCTGCCCAACCTAAAGCTGCCCTGCTGTAATGCAGTGTCTTTGATCTTGCTCTTAGTTCTGGGGTTCATTTAGGGGCTGATAAGCCCCCAGGACAAGGTGGAAGGTACTGGGATCACAGGCCCCTTTCAGTAGACCTTGTCCTTTCAGGGTCAGAACTGCAATACTGACTCTGTCTTGCAACTCAGGCTCACTGGGCTTCCAGTTTCCAAACCCTGGGAACACCCCAGTGTAATGCAGACCCACACACCACAGACATGTAAAATTCAGAAGTCTTGGCTGGGTGTGGTGGAGCACACCTTTAATCCCAGCACTCAGGAGGCAGAGGCAAGTGGATCTCCGTGATTTCAAGGCCAGTCTGGTCTGCGTATTGAGTTCCAGGCCAGCTGGAGCTACAGAGAAACCCCATATCAAAAAGATTTTTAAAAAATTCAGGGGTCACCAGGCGTGGTGGCACACACCTTTAATCCTAGCACTTGGGAGGCAGAGGCAGGCGGATCTTTGTGAGTTCAAGGCCAGCCTGGTCTACAGAGTGAGTTCCAGGACAGCTGGGGCTACAAGGGAGACCCTGTCTCAAAAAAACAAATATAATAATAATAAATAAAATAAAGCACTTGATTGAATTTTTAAATTTTCCGATGAGTCAATTTAAAGAAAGTATCTGTCCAGGCTTGGGCCTTTAAACACAGCACTTGGGAGGCAGAGGCAGGTAGAGCTCTGTGAATTCAAGGCCAAGCTGGTCTGTATAGTGAGCTCCAGGCCAGCTGCGGCTATAGGAAGACCTTGTCTCAAAAAACAAAAAAACAAGAAACAAAAAAAAAACAAAAAAACAGAAAAAGAAAGAATCTGAGGGCTCATGAAAAAAGTTCGTGAGTGTGTCTGGGCGTGGTGGCGCATGTCTTTAATCCTAACACTTGGGAGGCAGAGGCAGGTAGATCTCTGTGAGTTCAAGGCCAGCCTGGTCTACCTAGCAAGTTCCAGGACAGCTGCAGCTACAGGGAGACCCTGTCTCAAAAAAAAAAAAAAAAAAAAAAAGAAAGAAAGAAATGAAAAAAAGTTAGTGTGGATCAAGCCATGACACATGTCTAACAGGAGGTGGAATGCTCAATCCCAGGACACTGGGTAGGGCAGAAGAGGTCATTCTGTACAGCAGTGACCTCACAAGGGATTAAGGTGCAGCTAAGTCACACCAGGCCACTCCAGCACGACTGCATAGGCCCAGCATCGCAACACTCAAGTGCCCTTCCAGACACAGCCACTTAGGAATCAGCTGGCTCTGGAAACAAAGTGAGTCCTTGGGTTAGAAGACCATCCTGATCCTTTGCTCTGCCCTCCGCTAGGGCCTCACCGTGCAGTGGGAATCACAGGTCAAGTTTCTCCAGTCCCAGGGCAGCACACAGCCTGCTCCAGGGCATAATAGCCCAATGTCCTGGCATGGCAGCTGCAGAGCTGGCACGAGGCCCAAGACCAAGCAGGTGACTGTGGGGGGTGGGGCATGTGTGTGGCTTGGAAGGTGCCCCAGCCAGAGATACTAAGGACCGAGGAGACCTTCCAGGCTCAGCTGGGAGCCAAATAGGTCATGGCTTCTTGTGGCTGAGTGTTCTTAAAGGTCAGCAAATCTGGGCATTGGGAACTCTGTCCCTAGCCTAATATGTATCTTCTCCAACTTCCTCACTCAAATATCCATTACGAGTGGAGAGCAGCAGTGTGACCCATTAGAACCCTATCTCTGCACTTTCAGAGACCTACCATTCCTTGGTGGGGGACACCCTACTGGGCGTGAGGCTAGGCAGCAGAGAGGAGGGGAGCACTCACCTTCTCCCTTGATGTCATGAGGGTACCCAATGACAGCGGTTTCTGGCACGGCAGGGTGGTCAGCCTGTACACAGCAGAAGACAGAAAGGCCCTGAGGTGACTTGGCGCACACAATCTCCCCCGGAACCTGAGATCAGCAGAGTCCATTGTGAAGGTGCCAGGCACAGGAGAAGGCAGGCTGAGCTCACCATTGCGTCCTCAATCTCTGCGGTTCCCAAGCGGTGGCCGCTGATGTTGATGACATCATCCATGCGCCCTGTGATCTGGTAATATCCCCCTTCCGTACGGTGAGCTCCATCTCCAGTGAAGTAATAGCCTACACCACAGTGCCAGGGACACTGAACCGTGAGAGACATGGAGCCAGGGCCCACGTTCCAGCCCCACCCGAGAAGCTAACTCCAAAGGTGGCTCGCCTGTTCCTGACCTGTGAACTCCCTCTAGCAACTAATGCAGACACATGTCTAGGAGGCACCTGGTTATGTTGTAGTGAGAGGGCAAGTGGCACTGAGATAGCAGCATGTGAATGTCAAGATTGCAAGTGTCCAGGGAGAAGAAAATAGACAGCAGCCCAGTTGGAGATCCTCCCCCCAAGATGAGGGTCAGAGACAAGCTTGAGACTGAAAATTGCTGGTTCCAGTAAGGCCGAGACGATGGCATTCATGCAAACCTCTAACCCAATGACTCAGAGAAAACAGAGAAGAAAATGAATATGAAATTGTGAGAACCCCCAGTCCTTGGGGTGCCTTTCCACTCCTGTTTCTTTACTCATCTTTCCTAGTAGCGAACAGGATGTCCACCCCAGGCAGCGCCATGTGCTGACCACTATGTTCATGTTACCTGGCCCCACAGAGGCTCCTTGATAGGCATACTCCCTTCCAGCTGCTCACCTGGGAATGCCCTGAAGTAGGCATCTATGAACCTCTGGTGGTCACCATAGATGGTTCTGGCCATGCCTGGCCAAGCCTGGGAGATGCACAGGGCCCCGGAGACATCGCCACCTTCCACCAGGTTGCCCTACAGACCCGGGGAGATACTTATGAGAGGCTGAGCCAGCTCTGGGAGAAGAGCAAAGAACTGGCCATCCAGAGCATCCTGATTGCTTGGCCTGAGGCAGAGAATAAATAAGTGAAGATCTGAATGGAACCTTCCAGAGCTTTCCTCACTAGGAAGTCTGAGGAGGGCTCTAGACTCACAGTAATCATCAGCTGTGCTGTTTGAGAAGTGGTTGGAGGGAGTGTGTAAGGACCTATCTTTACTCCAGGAAACAGACCCTGCACGGGTGGCAAGAGAAGGGGACAGGGATTCGTGAGGACAGGGGATGCCATATGGGTAGCAGGAAGCATGTGCAGGGTATGAGCTCTGCAGGGCCCCACACACCTTCTCGTCCAGGAGTGCAGGGACGATGCCGAAAAAGGGCCTCATGGCCATACTCGGGAGGATCTCTGCCCCATCTTCTGAGGGCCGTGGTGCAATGCAAATGCCACCCGTTTCTGTGGGGAGGAGAAAGAAACATTAATTGGGCTGGGAATCAGAGATGGGTAGGTTCCAGAGTTTGCCTGTCTGGGCTTGGACTTCAGGCTTCTCCACCATGGCATGAACAGACCCCTAAGCTCAGCATTCAGCGATGGGTGCAGGCACGACTCTCTGCTTGTGAGCATCTGCTGCATCAGGCCCCTGTTGGAAATAGGAAAAAGCAGGGGGGGGGGCACCCACCAACACAAGAAGACAAAAGAAACAAATTATTCAAAGCCAGGACCCATTTGACACACAACAATGAACAACAAAGCCATGCAGCCATCTCCATGGCACGTGCATCTTTGGGCTGTATGTCAAAATCTTCTGAGACCTTGTTGTGAAAGGTTCTCTGTCCATGTCTTCCAGCATGGACAAGAGTTATGTTATTTATTCAAAGCTCTCTCGAGCAAGCTGGTTATGGAAGGGCAAGCCCTCAGACAGCTGTGTTTTTATATCAGTGGTGGTCTCTTTATATCAGTGGTGGCCTGCATATCCCAAAGATCCAGCTATTCAAGAGAGAACGCATCAAGCCAAAATACCACAGAAAAACTTCCTTTTCCCACTAAAAATTAAATTTTGACTTGTGGTCCCTTGAACAATAGGTCTTGTCTTTCTCAGGAGCAGCTGTGTTCAGAAAGGGACCCATTGAGGGTGGGAGAATTGCTCAGTGGTTAGAAAACTGTTGCACATACATAAGGGCTTGGGCTTGATTCCCAGCACTACGTCAAAATAAGAAGGAAGCAAGCAAGCAAGGGCCCCTGCCTACAAAGGAACGTGAATCCTGAGAGCCTGTTATTCCAGTGCTCTTGGGTCACTGCCCTCACTGGGTTACCCCATTCCTTCCTCCTCAGGTTACAGAAAACACCCTCACTCCACATGAAACATAGGCTCAGAAAAGTTTTACACTTCCTCCAATAGCCAGGCCCTCCTCTGAGCTTTCTCCTTAGAGCTGATTGCTGAAGGGGCTTAGGCCTTGTAAGAGCCGTTACATTCACCATTAAGAGCATGAGCCCTGGTCTCAGTCCCAGGCTAGTGCCATCTGTCCCAAGGGCACTCACCTGTCTGCCACCAAGTATCTACCAGCGTGCATCGGCCATCGCCGACCACCTGGTGGAGCCACTCCCAGGCCTCGTGGTTGATAGGTTCTCCCACTGAAACCACACAGAAGCAAAAAGAAATGATCAGGTCTCAAGAAAATGAGAAGCAAAAAGGAATGGACTGTTAGGAAAGCACAACTAGCTTTATGACTCTCCTGAAGACCGTATCAGGAGATGTGGAAAGGTCCTGTGTTCACCATCATCAGAGAAATACATGTCACAGTGAGGTACAATCACCACAACAGATCAAAAGGCAAAAGGTTTCAAGAATGTGGGGCAACAGGATATCACAGAAATTCCAAAAGTGGAGTCTGGCACAGAAATTCTAAGGAGCAATTAGGGTATTGTTGTGATATTTAAAAGTGTATACTCCATGGTGGCAAACGCCTTTAATCCCAGCACTCCAGAGGCAGAGGCGGGTGTATCTCTGTGAGTTCAAGACCGGCCTGGTCTACATAGTGAGTTCCAAGACAGCTGGGGCTACAGAGAGACCCTGTCTCAAAAAAGACAAAAAAAAAAAAAACCCAGTATATACTCCCTACAACTACTTTGGACAATTGTTAGGAGCCAAGTCTATTCAACTTAAAGATACGTTTACCTTACTACCTGAAAATTTGACTTCTGACATATGCTCCACAGAACTAAGAGCGTACATCTTCCAAAACTGTACCTGTACAAGGATGGACCTACAACAACCTTGCTCATCACAGCCAGAAAGTAGACTTCCCCCAAGAACAGGATGGATAAGTTGTGGTATATCCACACAGTGGAATACAATACAGCTGTGAAAATAAGCAAAACATTGCTATCTAACCACATGATGGCATTATAGAACATCCACATGAAATTCATAGCCCACGGTGTGAAAGGCCCCACATCGGTCACAGCAGGGACTGCTGAAGGGAACCGTCCATATCCTACTCTTCCTTCTAAACTGTATTCTTCTACTTCGTGCCTTAATCTGAGTAGTGGTCATCTGTGTATTGTGAAAGAAAGCATTCCTCAACCTGTCCCCTTGGCATTTGTGTGTTTACTGTATCTTAAGCCTCCACAGAAAAGGAAAAGAGGTATTCTGCCCTAGCGTTCTGTGGCCTGACTTCTCAGTGTCTGTCAGGAAACCCCCAGGGTGGCATACAACCCATGCTCACCAGCTTAGATTCACCACTGCCAGACACTGAGATATTCCCCTGTCTGTCTCCTGTCAGGACCGCCCAGGTCAGTAGTGCAATGCTGACCAAGCCACACATCACCCTACTCACCTGACCCCAGCGTGCGCAGGGAGGAACGGTCATACTTTTTCACCCAGGTGTCCCCGTACTTCAGAAGCAGCCGGACAGCTGTTGGGGCGCCGTAGAACTGATTGATCTTGAGCCTCTGCACAGTCTCCCAGTACCGACCTACAAAAGGACCCCAAACCTACAGTCAGCAGCAGGAAAGCCCACCAAACATGACTTATTTTATTTACATTGGAGCCAATTCAGAGTTACTGAGAACTGGATATGTACAGAAAATCTGTATGTGGTCACAGAAAAAGAACCCATACTTCCTAAAGAATGGGGTCCCAAAAGAACTCCCTAATTGCAAGGTAGCATGCAGAGGCTTCTATACACAGTTTTGGATGACTGTTTCATATATGGCGTCTGGCGTGAGCTAGTTAGGGATCTGTTTCAACTGAGATCCTCCAAGTTTTAAAAACTGATGTGGAACTTGGGCTCAGTCATGATTAAATGGCTCCTAAAAAAGTGGCTGGTCTTCCCTAGGTCACACCATAGCCATTGGTACATGAGCAGGCACAAAGCCAGACGCCCAGCACACATATATCTGATCCCCTTAAACTGCACACCTTGTGCTATTCCAAAACCACATTCAAGCAATGGCCCTGAGCTGGATGGCTTTAGTGTCAACTTGACACACCTGGATTGGGGGAGCCTCAATTGGAGAATTGCCTCCATTGGACTGGCCTGTGGCCACATCTATGGGTTATTTTCTTGACTGTTGAGTGATGTGGAACAGTCCAGTCCCCTGTGGGCAGTGCCACCCCTGGGCATGTTGTTGTGTTTTGTTTTGTTTTGTTTTGTTTTTGTTTGTTTGTTTGTTTGTTTAACATTTACTTTCATTTATTTCTTTTTTTTAACAATAATAAGTTTTGAGCAAAGCATCACCTCATAAACCAATTTGCAAGCATTGTTGGTGCGTTGTTTTTGTATAAGAAAAAATCAGAGGCTGGGCTGAGAGATGGCTTAGCTGGTTAAGAGCACCACTACTCTTGCAGGGACCCAGGTTCAATCCCCAGCACCCACATGTGTGGCTGAGAACCATCTTTAACTCCAGTTCCAGGGGAATCTGACGCCCTCTCGCTGACCTCATCGACAAGCATGTGGCATGCAACACGATACAAATACCTACACAAAAAAACAAAAAAAAAAAACTTAACAGAAATAAATAAAATTAAAAAAAAAAAAAAGAGGCTGAGGTTGCGGGGCCGTGGGAAGCAGGCCAATACGCAGCATTCCTCACTGGCCATGTGCTTCAGCTCCTGCCCCAAAGTTCCTGCCCTGGACTTCCCACCTGGGGCATAAAGTGATGAACTGTGACCGGAAATGTAAGAGGAATAAACCCTCTCTCCCCAAGATGGTATTGGTCAGAGAGTTTTTTGTTACAGCAATATGAAAGCACCCAGACAGGCCCTCTATCCATAGTGCTGTCTCTATGCTCTCTCTCTTGAAGACAGGGGAGACAAAGACACATGAATAAAGCTTACATTAGAGCACTGTGGCAACCTGGAGCAAGAGACAGCAGCTCAGTTATGTTAAAGCAGATATCTGGAGACAGTGTATTGTGTGAGAAAAACACCAAAGACAGCAAAATAAGACCTGTGTTAAAGTTAATAAGAGTGGTCTCGGCCACATATGGTCCTAAAGGCTCAAGCAGTAGGGCTAGGGACATGGTTCAGGGTCTGAGGAGAGCTGGATGAGGCCAGGTGAGAAGGCTCAGATGTGAGAAGGGTGGTGCCAAAGTGATGCCCCGCAAAGAAGAATTGGTTAGGGAGATGGGATAGGGTTCACAAACACGTGATTTTGATGTGAGATTGCTTCTTGTCAGACCCCCACTCACCTTCGTGCAGACAGAATTGGAATCAGCAACCCGGGCGGAAGGGCTCAAGCCTAGCATTCTGGAGTCTACCTGGCATATGGTTCAGTTGCACACCCGAGGGGTACCCCCTTAGCGAGCACCAAGCCTCAGGCCATCTGGGCTCTTCCCATCTAACCATCCTCTTTTCTTCATTTCTGTCTCTTCTCCTCCTCCTACTGCCTAGTACAGGCCTCACTAGAGTTCTTCATCCTCACCAGCATCAGGATAAACTGGGGTGCTCTCAAAAAGGACAGTGGTAGCTCCATTGCAGAGGGGTCCATACACCACGTAGCTGTGTCCCGTGATCCAACCAATGTCAGCCACACAGCCAAAGACGTCACCTGGCCGGTAGTCAAACACGAGCTGTGGACACAGGAGGGGACCCTTAAGAACTTGTCCTCCCCACGCCACCCTGTTCCCACCCGTCAGTAAAACACGGCCATATGAACAGAAGTCTATAACTGAGACACAGCCACTATAGCTACTGGAAGCAAGGTGAATGAGGACTGTGGAGGCTTCCCACAGAGCCCAGCAGGGACAAGACAGACCCTTCAACACAGGCGACAGCAGTGTGGCTTTTGAAGGTACCAACAAGTACATGTTGCATAAGCCCTGATGAGAGGCTCCAAGCCTGCCAATGCTGATCTACAGGACAGGGGTTGCTCTGGGGACCATCTCTGAGCTGTAGATGGCTCATGTCCTGAAACCAGAATGTACCCAGTAGCAGCTTTTCATTAGTTGTATAATTAAGATGTGGGCACCTGTTCGACATGTAGCTTAGCATTAGATGCATGTGCTTGTTACAGATGAGGCCTGTGATGGTTAATTCTTGATTGTCAATGAACACCGGGAGCACACCAGTGGGAACCTTAACGAAGGAATTTCATCCATCAGAATTTCCTCCACCAGGTCTGTGGGGCATTTCTTCATTGTGATTGATTTGTGGGAGGGCCCAGCCCCACTGTGGCAGGGACTAGTCAGGTGTACCTGGGGCTGTACTAAAGAAGCTAGCTAAGCATGAGCCAGAGCAAGCCATAGGGATTCCACTGACCATCGGAGGAAAATAGAACAGAGGGACCCAAGGACAAATGACTATGTGACATAGACAAAGTCTAGGAAATAAAAGGGAAGGATAGAAAGGGACCCTACAGCTTAAAGAAAACTTAAAAGACATCTGAAAATTGTAATGTGCAAGAACAAACACATCAGCATACCAGGGCAGGGTATGTACTCTGAGTGGAAAAACTATAGAAGAAAANAAAAAAAAGAAAGCAGGCTGAGCGTGGGCCAGGGGAGCAGGCCAATACGCAGCATTCCTCACTGGCCTGTGCTTCAGCTCCTGCCCCAAAGTTCCTGCCCTGAGTTCCCACCTGGGGCCATAAAAGTGATGAACTGTGACCCAGGAAATGTAAGATGAATAAACCCTTTACTCCCCAAGTTGGTATTGGTCAGAGTGTTTTGTTACAGCAATATGAAAGCAACCAGAACAGGCCCTCTATCCATAGTGCTGTCTCCATGCTCTCTCTCTTGAAGACAGGGAGACAAAGACACATGAATAAAGCTTACATTAGAGCGCTGTGGCAACCTGGAGCAAGAGACAGCAGCTCAGTTATGTTAAAGCAGATATCTGGAGACAGTGTATTGTGTGAGAAAAACACCAAAGACAGCAAAATAAGACCTGTGTTAAAGTTAATAAGAGTGGTTCTAGGCCACATATGGTCCTAAAGGCTCAAGCAGTAGGGCTAGGGCAGCTGGTCCAGGGTCTGAGGAAGAGCTGGATGAGGCCAGGTGAGAAGGCCTTAGATGTGAGAAGGGTGGTGCCAAAGTGATGGCCCACAGCAAGAAGATTTGGTTATGGAGATGGGAAGGGTCAAACACGTGATTTTGATGTGAAATTGCTCCTTGTCAGACCCCCCCCCCTCACCTTCGTGCAGACAGAATTGGACTCCAGCTCACCCGGAAGGGCTCAAGGCCTAGCATCTCTGGAGTCTACCTGGCATCTGGTCAGTTGCACACCCGAGGTTCCCCCTTGCCAGCACCAAGCCTCCGGCCATCTGTGGCTCTTCCCTCTAACCTCCAGTTCCTTCCCCTACTGCCTAGTACAGGCCTCACTAGAGTTCTTCATCCTCACCAGCATCAGGATAAACTGGGGTGCTCTCAAAAAGGACAGTGGTAGCTCCATTGCAGAGGGGTCCATACACCACGTAGCTGTGTCCCGTGATCCAACCAATGTCAGCCACACAGCCAAAGACGTCACCTGGCCGGTAGTCAAACACGAGCTGTGGACACAGGAGGGGACCCTTAAGAACTTGTCCTCCCCACGCCACCCTGTTCCCACCCGTCAGTAAAACACGGCCATATGAACAGAAGTCTATAACTGAGACAGCCACTATAGCTACTGGAAGCAAGGTGAATGAGGACTGTGGAGGCTTCCCACAGAGCCCAGCAGGGACAAGACAGACCCTTCAACACAGGCGACAGCAGTGTGGCTTTTGAAGGTACCAACAAGTACATGTTGCATAAGCCCTGATGAGAGGCTCCAAGCCTGCCAATGCTGATCTACAGGACAGGGGTTGTTCTGGGGACCATCTCTGAGCTGTAGATGGCTCATGTCCTGAAACCAGAATGTACCCAGTAGCAGCTTTTCATTAGTTGTATAATTAAGATGTGGGCACCTGTTCTAGACATGTAGCTTAGCATTAGAGCATGTGCTTGTTACAGATGAGGCCTGTGATGGTTAATCTTGATTGTCAACTTGACACACCTGGGAAGTGGGAACCTTAACGAAGGAATTTCCTCCATCAGAATTTCCTCCACCAGGTCTGTGGGGCATTTTCTTCATTGTGAATTGATGTGGGAGGGCCCAGCCCCACTGTAGGCAGGTGGACTAGTCAGGTGTACCTGGGCTGTGTAAAGAAGCTAGCTAAGCATGAGCCAAGAGCAAGCCATAGGGATTCCACTGACCATCGGAGGAAAATAAAGAACAGAGGGACCCAAGGACAAATGACTATGTGCCATAGACAAAGTCTAGGGAAATAAAAGGGATAGAAGGGACCCTACAGCTTAAAGAAAACTTAAAAGACATCTGAAAATTGTAATGTGCAAGAACAAACACATCAGTATACCCAGGGATGTACTCTGAAGTGGAAAAACTATAGAAAGGAAAACACAGGGCTGTGATGCATCAGGTGATAGAGAAAGGAGCCATGGAGGGGCTTCTACATGGTTGGTGACATTCCATTTCTTCACCAAAGTGGTGTTTGTTTTACAGTAACTCATTGCACCATGCATTAAATGTTGGTGAGATATGTATGTATTAAAAAAAGAGGTTTTTTAAATATTGGTTGGGTCCTCGCCTCCCTAGTTCTGGCCACTGCAGAGCACGGTCGGTTTCTCCAAGGAATCAGCAGTTTGCAAGCAGCTGCCAGGGACCATTGTTCTCAATCAGGCCCTTTCAGAGTGAGCTGTGTCTCCAGGATAGGAAGGAGCTCTGGATGAAGAAGGTACTTTTGTCATGCTGGGAAATCTGAAGGTTCTACTCTCAAAACCCCCAGAGCACTCCAGCCCAAAAGTTGTATGCAACTCAGGCTCAAGTCGCCATCTGTTCTGGGGCTGGAGATTTCTTTCCCCCGTAGTTCTTTAGAGGAGACCAGGGACTTAGGAGTGAGCATTCTCCAAAGGACCCAGAATCCAGAAAACACCATGACCACATCCCATACCCTAATGTCACTCACACCTCCAGCATCCTTCATAGTCACCCATCCTTTTCCCCGATAGTCTCAATATCATCAGCATCACACACATGTGGTCAAATATGCACATATGTATGCACTCCTGCAAAACTGCATGTACATAGCCAGGTGTGGTGGCGCATGCCTTTAATCCTAGCACTTGGGAGGCAGAGGCAGGTGGATCTTTGAGAGTTCAAGGCCAACCTGGTCTACATGGTGAGTTCCAGGACAGCCAGAACTACAGGGAGACCCTGTCTCAAAAAGAAAAAAAAAACTGCACATACACAAACATACCCCCAGGTGCATGCACACACAGAAGTCAGACTGGACTTAGGGCCCCAGCCCCAGGTAAAATTTTGTCAGAGCTATAAAGGTTTTCTTTGTAAGCCTAGCTAGAACTTTGTCCTTGTAGTAGAAGGAGCCAAAGCAAGAAAAGCTAATCCCAGCCAGGGTAGCACCTGAGCCCTGCTCACAGGGCCTGAGCTTCCAGGCCACCTGACCATATAGTTCCCTTTGCAGTTTCCACCAGCCAGAGCCAAATTGATCTTAAGGAATAGATATCTAATCTGCAGATGGAACCTAGAAACTCAAGCCTACCTGAGAAGTGTCAGTTACTCTTTAAGGTGACCAGTGATGCGATCTTAAATCACAGTCCTTCCCCCTTCCACATTTAATTTATTTCTGTATACATTTATTAGAATAAAAACATGCCCCATCATTTGCTTTATGTGTGTAAAGGGCAGTCCACAGCAAAACAGTTTCTACATAATATTTTAAGTTTCTTTGTAAATGTATATATTTTTTTAATTTTCTTTTGAAATGAGTAGGACTTAAAATCCATGAATTTATTTATTTATTTTTTTTTGTCTTTTTTTGAGATGGGGCCTCCCTGTAGCCCCAGCTGGCCTGGAACTCACTATGTAGACCAGGCTGGCCTTGAACTCACCCACCTCTGCCTCCCAAGTGCTGGGATCAAAGATGTGTACCACCATGCTCAACCATAATCCATGATTCTTTTAGTGACTCACAAAAATGTTTTCTTTTCTTTTTAAAATCTGAGGGAAACCTTGCTTGGTGGTGATACATCCCCACAATCCCAGCATTCAGGAGGCTGAGGCAGGAGGACTGACACAAGTTTGATGCCAGTCTGGGTCATAGAGAGAAATCCTGTCTCAAATAAACAAAAAGTAAACATCAGAAGGAAAAGATGAACTGAGAACTCTTGAGTGGAAGAAGTTATCTAAATATACATTATTGAATGCATTCATCTTTATACCAAGGCAAGAGTTTCTGCAGTGCTAGAGATGGAACCCAGGACCTTATGCATACTAAGCATGTGTTCTACCACTGAGCTGCACACTAGCACTGATAAATTTCTGCTGTTTGCCGGGCATTGTGGCGCATGCCTTTAATCCTAGCACTTGGGAGGCAGAGGCAGGCGGATCTTTGTGAGATCAAGGCCAGCCTGGTCTACAGAGTGAGTTCTAGGACAGCTGGGGCTATGGGGAGACTCTGTCTCAAAAAGACCAAAAAAAAAATAATAATTCTACTGTTTATATTCTTTTTACAATGTACTTGTAAGACATATGTAACACTTTTTACTGAATAAGAAACCCATGAAGTCAGAATGGCCTGGAAAGTAAGAGCATTTGAGAGTGCCATCCCCCACATCTCCAGCAGAAAGAGGCAGGGCAGAGGGGCTTCTGGGACACAGCAGCTCAGATGCAGGACCCCAGTTCTAGAGAGCGGGGGGCTGGAGCGGGGGGGGCTTATTAAACCACAACTAATAGTCATCTTTCATGAATATGCTACAATCAAACATCAGCACTTCAAGCCCGTGGCTGCAGGAGTACCAGCCTTCCCTGCGGCTCCTCCTCACCCTGTCCAGAATCTGCCAGAGCATGACAGGGACATCCTCCACCCTTCTCCCCAGGGTGCCTACCTTGTGCGTCAGAGCAGCATACAGTAAGTAGCCTGCCTGTGTATGGACGAGTCCCTTGGGCGAACCGGTGCTCCCAGAAGTGTACAGCATGAAGAGCATGTCTTCACTGGCCATGCTCTCAGGGGTGCACACGGGGGCCTCCTTGGCCATCTCCTGGAAGGGGCACAAGCACATCACCCAGCCAGGGCATTTAGCGGCTCCCCACCATTAGGCTCCTTGAGAGTACCACTCCCCCCTGGATGCTTTGGGACTCTGAGCTGGCAATATCAGTGGGCTGCTCATGTTCAAATTCAAATGCAGAGAAGACACACCAAAAAATGGATAGAAGCTGGTGGTATAGTTCAGTGTTAAAGATCCTGCTTAGCCTGTGAAAGACTCTGGGTTCCACTCCCAGCATAGTGTGGACAAAAAGGGTGTGGGCATCTCTAGGAAACCCAGATTGAGGACCTAAAAATTCTCACACCTGGGTGATCTAATGATAACCTCTCCTCCTCCCATTACACAACATGAGGTAAACCCACCTGCTCAAGGGGGATGTCCAGATCCCCCATGTGCACCTTGGCATCGGTCCTGTGAGCGACCAGGACATGCTGGATAGTCGGACAGTTCTTCACAGCTTCATCCACTATCTTCTTCAGCTCCACCACACGCCCTCCCCGGACTCCTTGGTTAAAGGTGATAACCACCTTGCACTTAGCTAAGAAATACAACATGACATGTCTGATCAGTTTCAACCTCGCAGCCTAACCTGACTGTAAATTTCAGTCCTAAGAGTGTGACAGAGGAGGTCTAATCAAGTAAAAGAATCAGCTGAAAAAGAGAGGTTCTGCCTGCTGTGCAAGCGCAGGGTGCAGTATGGGAGTGCGTGGCCTTTGCCAAGCTCTGAGGATCAGCAGAGAGGAACCAGAAACAAATGACCTTGAGGTTCAACACTCTTGTTCTCCAAGTCAGCAGCAAAAAAGATGGTTTCCCGTTGATGGTATAGTGGTGAGCATAGCTGCTTCCAAGCAGTTGACCCGGGTTCGATTCCCGGCCAACGCAATCACATTTAGACCAAAAAAAAAAAAAAAGATGGTTTCCCAAACAGATGTCCACCCTCTTGCTGTGCCTCAGGAGTTTTCTCCAAGTGAGGGACAGTCCCACATTGCCTACAATGTCCACAGTGACAGAGCAACACCAAGAGACAAACACCAAGTCCCAGTGGTCCTGTGTGGCCAGCCCTGTCAGTGACTTCTGTAGGCCAAGACACTTTCCTGTTCAGAGAATAGAACAACTGTCCTCTGGGTGAGTGCCAGGAGCTGCGGCCCAGCCCAGCCTTCAGGGGAACACACCCCTGCTATACCTCAGCCCAGGGCTCTCCTAGGAAGCACTAGCTTCTACAGCCAAGTGATGGTAGGCCCAGAGAGAGTATGGGAAACACACTGAACCCGAGGGCTACGCTCCACACGATGTCAAGAGGATGACCCAACAGAATCCCAGCTGTGAGTTACTGTTTAGTTTGCCCCTATGTAAGACTCTACCCTTTAGCAGTAATGTCTCACAGGACTTTACCTATATCCCTGGGTGTTATGTTTGAATCTCAAATGTCCCTCCAAAGGTTCCCACAGACAATGGTGCTATTTTGAGAAGTTCTGGAAACTTTAAAAGATGGAGCCTAACTGGTAAAAGTTAGGAGCGTGCATTTGAAGGTTCCAGCTGGCACCCCATACTCTCTCTTTCTCTGCTTCCTGCCTGCAATGAGGGAAGCAGCCTCTGCTTAATGAGAGGCTAAGGCAGATGGATTTCAAGTTCAAAGCCAATGGGAGCTACATAGCAAGATTCTGTCTCATAAACCAAGCGTAGGATGTGTTGGCCCATCATGAACAAGGCCCTGGACTCAGTTCTCAATCACACACACACACACACACACACACACACACACACACACACACACACACAGAGTCCATTATATTTCTCTATATTGAAAATGAGCAATCTTCAAAGAATAGTGAGAAGATATTAAGACACAAGAACTCTCAGTGACTCCCAGAATCCATTGCCTTCCTGGAAAACCTGCTCAGGGGCTGTATTTGAGAAACAGAGGGTTCACACTGCACAGACAGTGGGCCATCACCCAGAAAGACAGACAGACTCTCTGCCATACAGCCCTCTGACAACAGTAAAAGCAAGGAGACCCTACTAGCTTCTGTTATCAGGAGACCCAGACCCACCTGCAGTCAGAAAGCCTTAATAGTGTCCCATATGTCCTCCACCTCCCCCAGGTCTCTGGTGGCAGGTGTCCCCTCGCCCCTCTGGGTCTCCGGGGGCAGGTGTCCCCTCGCCCCTCCGGGTCTCCGGGGGCAGGTGTCCCCTCGCCTCTCCGGGTCTCCGGGGGGCAGGTGTCCCCTCGCCCCTCCGGGTCTCCGGGGGCAGGTGTCCCCTCGCCCCTCCGGGTCTCCGGGGGCAGGTGTCCCCTCGCCCCTCCGGGTCTCCGGGGGCAGGTGTCCCCTCGCCCCCCAGAGCTTTGTTCCTGGCAGTGCTACTGACCTTCAGACCTTCCAGCAGCCTCTCGGGGCTCCGCAGGCCTCTGTGCCCCTCCCCCCTGCACCGTGGCTCTGCCAGGCCCCCCAGGCCTCACGCAGGTGCACTGCTCCCACCCCAGGCCTGGCACTCTGTTTCCCCTGCTGGTATTCTTTCCTCCAGTTTTATCTGGCTAGCTCCATCGGACACATTCAGATCTGAGCTCACAGAACAAATGTTCACTCACCAGGTGGCACCTGCCATTTGTCTGTGAAAATTCTTAATGTCTAGCTACACTCCACCAGTCCTGCCCTGGTACATAGCCTTTAGTACAAAGCCTGGAGACTCCTGAGACCGCAGTAGCCACCCATGCTCACCATCATTGATCCTCCCAGCCAATGACTCCGCACTGAAGCCGGCAAAGACCACTGTGTGGATGGCTCCAATCCTGGCGCAGGCCAGCATGGCAGCCACGGCCAGCGGGGACACAGGCATGTAGATGGCCACACGGTCCCCTCGGTGCACTCCATGCCTCTTCAGTGTGTTGGCCAAGCGGCACGTGGTCTCCAGAAGCTCCCTACAGCACGGGGAAGAGAAGACCATCAGTGGGAGGGGCCACAGCGCAGCACAGTGTGGAGTGCGGGAAGTCACAGGTCTCAGGCACTGTCTCCCAGCTCAGTGCAGGAGGCCAGCAGGCATTATAAGTTGCAGCGTGGCACGGCAGAAATGATTCCAGCATTTGTTAAGTCTGCCCTCGCAGGCATTTCAAGCAGTTTCTGAGAGGTCATGATCCCAAAACTTCTGAAAATGTTTGCTTCCAAAAGAAAATGTTTGCAAATAAAAAAAAAAGAAAGAAAGAAAGAAAGAAAGAAAGAAAGAAAGAAAGAAAGAAAAGCAAATTTTGTAAGGAAATCATCTAGTCGGGGGGGGGGTAAGGGAGGGAGGAGCCCCTGACCCCCATTCTCAGTAGCAACACAGTCCAGGGACACCAAGAAACTCTATTCCCAGTTAGGGACCCAGGCCTTGCTGGGGCAGGTGTGAACTCTGAAGCCACTGTGACTAGGAACAGAAGGAAGCAGGAAAGTGACCATGCTGCCTGTAGCAGGCCAGACAGAGACTGGGCACAGAGGGCAGAGGTGGGCCAGATGCACCTGCACACACCTTTTATCAACATGGTGTGAGATTCCCACTCCTCCGGGTCACAAAGTTTACCAGCCAATCAAAAGACAGAAAGCTTGATTGGCTCCGATTTTTTTTTTTTTTTTTGTCTTTTTTCCCCAGCTGTCCTGGAACTCACTCTGTAGACCAGGCTGGCCTTGAACTCACAAAGATCAGCCTGCCTCTGCCTCCCGAGTGCTAGGATTAAAGGCGTGCGCCACCCCGCCCAACTAATTGGCTCAGAATTAACTCACGATCCATCCCAACCTAATCAGAGCCCATGGCACTCAACTACAAGAAGACCTGGAGTACAGGAAAGCTGCCCTCCTGTGGAGGCAGAAGGGGAGGAAAGCAAGGCCAAGCACAGAAGTGTGGGCAGTGCCTATCAAGGCTCTAGCACCTTATCTCCTTAATGACCAGTCATTTCCCCTCTTTTGCTGTACATTGTTTGATATTAATTAATCATTTACAGAAAAAAAAAAAAAAAAAAAAAAAAAGAACTAATCCAGAAAGACAGACTAAGCGGGCATACAAAAGCTCCTTCTCTCTGGGGAGAGAGGGAAGCCACCCACCAGCCACATTCCTGCCCTCTGAATGGTAGCAAGATGCTAGTAGGGCAGAGTCAGGGCTACAGGCAGAATCGAGAAGAAATCCTGCTTCAAGCAGAGCTCCTCCTGAGAAGCACAATTCCCTTCTTTCCACAGGGCTCCAAAAAGGTGAAGCTCCACATGAGGCTCCTAGGAAACAGCAGGATGGAAGTGAATTGGCCCCACCTGAGCCCTTTACTTCTTTGAAAGCTGTCCTGCAAAGGAGTTCAGATGACTTGGACCCTTGTGCACCCTGCCGTTGGCTCAGCTGCTGGACACTCTGCCCAGACTGTTCCAGCACCTCTGAGGGATTTCATCTTCCTCTCTGCAGCTTTCAGAAGAGGCAGTGTTCATGCACTCTGTCTTCCACTTCCCTGAGTTGCAATGAAAGAACACCACAAGAGCAAATCTACAGAATGTAGGGCCCAGAAACACCTAGTTCTCTGAAAAAAAGGCTGCGATGGCCTCCCCAGTGCTAAAGAAGCCTCTATGTCAGTAATGCATAAGTGAATCGTGGCCCTGCCCACCAGCTCTGTTTCACCACTCTAGGACATGTCCTGGGCAGCGCTGAAGGAGATGGAGGCTAGAGTGCTGTGCCCACTGACCAATGGTGTTGAAAGTGAGCCTTTAGGCAGCCCCAAGGCAGCAGTTTGAAGAAAGAACCATGGCTTATCTGTATAGCAAGACCTGTGTCAGCAGCCATACTGGCGTGGGCACTGGTATAAGCATTAGCATTGACATGGGCACTGCATTGCCATTGATGTGGGTATAAGCACTAGTGTGAGTATTTGCATGGACATTGGCATTAGTGTGGGCACAGGCATTGGCAATAGTGCTGGTACTGGCATGGATGTGGGCACAAGTGTGGACACTGGCATAGGCATGAGCATTGGCAGGGCTGTGGGCATAGTAGGGAAGGCCAGGGGCATGGTGGGCACAGGCACTGTCAGTAGACATGAGGGTTTACATTTCTAGCTGCCACCTAACCGTAAGAAGATTTAGTGCCATCTACCCTGCATAACCATCACAGTATCAAGGAGAAGCAGAATCCCATGGAATATTCAGACATTGTTTTTCCTAACAGAAACTCCCCCCTTGTTTGAAATCATTTTCAAACATGATTAAATCTGCTAATTCTCTAAGTGAATTCCTAATGTGTTAAAAATCCCACTTGAGGGGCTGGAGAGACGGCTCAGCCATTAAGAGCAACAGCTGCTCTTGCAGAGAACCTGGGTTTGATTCCCAGCACCCACGTGGCAGCTAACAATGGTCTGTAACTCCAGTTCCAGGGGATTCAATGCCCTCTTCTGACTTCCATGACCATTGCATGACACAGGTGGACTTACATACATGCAGGTAATACAAATAACATAAAAATAATTAAAAAAATTTAAATCCCATTTCAGGCACCATAGGGGTAGGTAAGGGTATTGGCACTGGGCAAAAGAAATGAGAGGGAGGGTGCCCTCCAAGAGCACAGATGTGCTTGGGCATGAGGTGCAGGCAGTCCTCTGTCCTCTCTGCTTGATGGCACAGCCCTTAAGAGCAGCAGGGAGAGCTTTCAGACCAAGCTGGCTATGGGGAAGAGGACTGAGTAGAAAGGAACAAAAGTTTCCCTCCAGGGACAGGAATAGTCCACTATTGGAGCTGAGCAGCCAGCTTACCCAGTGGAGGATATAAAAACCAGACCACAGCTAACCACTTTCCCTGGAGGACTGAGGGCCTCGATACGCACTAAGGTGGGTCTGATGGGCTGTGAGCCTTGTTGCTGCATCCACACAACAGTAAAGTGACACCCCCCCAACCCCTGCCTCGTGCTAGAGATGAGACATAGGGCCTTGCATGTACTGGGAAGGTGCTCTATCACTGAGTTATAGCCCTAGCTGGGGGGACCAAGGGGAGGGGGAGAGAGAGCAGGCTTCTGAGAATTAGATCCAGAGCTGGGGATAGAGCTAGGTTGGTAGAGGACTTTGCTACCTTACACAAAGCCATGGCTTCAATCTCCAGCACCAAATAAAACTGGGCATGATGGCTTACACTTATAATCCCAGCATGCAGGAGGATCAGGAGTTCAAGGACAGCTCCAGCTGCATAGGCACATAGCAAGTCGGCTACATGAAGCCCTGACTCAAAAGAGAAAAAAAAAAAAAAAAGACCTCAGATCTCAGTATACTTCCTATCTATTTTACCAAGGCAGCAAATCTGGAGATAGAAGGGATTCTTGAAGATCACACACGGTATTCTAGAATGTGCTACTACATTCCAGTCCATAGAAGTCCAACCTCTGCTTAAACATCACCTTGCAGAATCTCTCATGGGGCTGCCTTCTGTCACTCACCTGAAATTGGTCCAGGATTTGCAGTTGTTTAAATTCCACCTACAGCCCTAACTCAGCCCTTTAAAGTTGCTCAGAGCAAATCTAATTTGTCATTCAACGACAACCCTTCAAGCTCCCAACTGCTCTTTACCCCCATCTCTTTATCCTGAGCTCTCTACCCCAACTCTCCATAACTCCATCCACTCAGGACACCCCAGATTACCAAATGTACCTCATAGTATCTGCTGGGAGCACGATATGCCTACTTAGACCCTTGACCGCACCTTCATGTCAATAAAGATCATACTAATTTTTCGTGTTAAGCATATACTGTGCCCCTTAAGCTACATCCCCAGCCCAAGGCATGCTGACTTTTAAAATATCAAACACAAGATGACTTAAATTCAACTTAAAGTCACTAACACAAGCCCTCACAGTCCCCAACTAACAGATACCAGACCTTCTCCTATTGCATTCACAGAAGTTTCTTTTTATTTTTATTTTTTTTTTAATTTTTTTTTATTTATTTTTGTATGTGTATAAATGTACTGTCTGCATGTAGGTTTGTGCACCCGTGTCGTGCAATGCCGTGGAGGTCAGAAGAGGGTCTCGGAGAGATGGCCTAGCGGTTAAGAGCGCTGATCGCTCTTACAGAGGACCCGGGTTCGATCCCCAGCACCCACATGGCGGCCTAGAACCGTCTGAAACTCCAATTCCAGGAGAACTCCAGTTCCAGGGGAATCCGAGACCCTCTTCTGACCTCCGCGGCATTGCACGACACGGGTGCACAAACCTACATGCAGACAGTACATTTATAGACATACAAAAATAAATAAAAAAAATTTTAAGAAGTTTCTTTTTAAAGCAGACTTTTCATTTATCACTAATTTTATCTCAGTGTCTACCCATCTATACAGATAGCTAGCCCATCATTTATGAAACATGGATATTTCTTCTTTCCTTCATTTCTCTCTCTCTCTCTCTCTCTCTCTCTCTCTCTCTCTCTCTCTCTCTCTCTCTCTCTCTCTCTCTGTAATGCTATATGTATATTTGAACACATGGTCCCACATTGCTGGTGCTGTTCGGGGAGGCCTTTAGGAGGTAGAAGTTTGCTAAAGGAAGTATGTCACTAGGGGCAGGCTTTAGGTTCATAACCTTGCCTCTGCTCCCTGCTTTCTGTCTCTGCCCTGCCACCACGCCACACCTTCCCTGCCATGATGGACTCCATCCCTCTGGAACTCTAAACTATTTCTTCCTTAAGTTTCTTTTTATTATGATATTTTATCACAGAAAATTAACTAATACATGGCATATGCGTGTGGTGTATATGTGTGCACATGTGGTGCACTGCATCTGTACATGTGTGCGTGTGTGTTTGTGTGTGGAGGCCAGGGGTAGGTGTTGGGTATTTCCTTCTTGCATTCTCCACCTCATCTTTTGATACAGGGCTCTCATTGAACCCACAGCTCACCAATCTGCTAAACTGGTTGGCTACCAGGGGTACCTGTCTCTCTCTGCCCCCAATGCCAGTGCCAGGGTTACAGATGTGTGCCATCATACCACGCTCTTACTTGGGTGCCACAGATCTGAACTCAGGTTCTCTTGCTTGCACAACAAACACTTTACTACTGGAGCTATCTCCCAATAGTTCTTTTTCAACTTCACTCTCATCAACAATCTCTCTTGTTTTGTGCAATTGAGCAATGTGATTAACAAACATAGATCTTGGAATCATTGAAAAAATATGCTAATCAAGAAATCCTGCTATTCCAAGTACAAAGAAACTGTTCAAAAGCACATTCTTGGATTTTTGTGATTTCTCAAAGATTTCCATGAACTGAATGCTACTGCTTGAATATTTAAAAATAATGCTGAGTTGGAGAGATGGCTCAGTGTTTAAGAGCACTGGCTGCTCTTGAAGAAGACCTGGGCTCAGTTAGCACCTACACGGTAGCTAACAACCATTTTTTAACTCTAGTTCCAAGGGATGTGACACCCTCTTCTGGCCTCTGTGGTGCAGAGGGTGCACTTACATATGTGCAGGTGATATACACATAAAATAAGCAATAATAAAAATAAAACATTTTTTTAAATGCAGAGAGCAGCATGGTGGCACATATGTGTAATCCTGACACTGGGATGTGGCAGCAGGAGGCTCTTTAGTTTAAGGCCAGCCTGAGCAACACAGAAAGACTTTGTCAAAACACACACACACACACACACACACACACACACGCATGTATTCACGCATGCTAGATTTAATCCCTAGCACTAAAAATGAAGGAAGGGAGAGAGGCAGGGAAGGAGGGATAAAGAGCTAGAGAGAAGGAGGGAGGGAGACAGGGACAGGGAGGGAGATGACGCAGGTGTTGGTGAGAACAGCTCTGACCTCCCTGCCAGAAGCCCCGCTGCTTGTGCGACAGTGCAAGGGGACATTCATGTCCCCTGACAGCATGAGGACATTCACGCACATCCATGGCACAGCAGTATACAACATGCAACTTTTCAGAAATAATCCCAGTAAATGAATTAAAGTTTTAAGTACAGAGTACACTTGCACAGGTGCTGAGCAGGATATACAAGTTTGTCTGTGTTGGAAACTACTCAGAATCCAGCTTTTATTGTGAGCATATGCTAAGCATGTTGTGCAAATAGACAACCTGGCCTCGAGTTTCCGGTGCTGAACTCTAGTAGCACATTGTTGACTGGCTTCAGTTAGAGGAACAAGACCCTCTGTAAAGACACAGCCCAACTGCAGGATCTGTAAACAACCTGATACCTGCCCGAAGTCACCTTCTACCTCCAGCCTGAGAGGCTCAGAGTAGTTCCAAACCAGAAATAGCTAGAGCTCAGAAGGAGAAAGAGGAAGAAACTGTATTTACTTATTTCAATCAAAACGGGGGGCTTTTATTGTTTTTGTTTTTAGTTTTTGTTTCTTTGTGGTTGTTCTTTATTTTGAGATAAGACCTCATAGCCCAGGCTGTCCTTAAACTTTCTATGTAGCCCAGGCTGAATTTTCTAAGTGCTAAATTACAAGTGTGTCCATGCCCAGCTCAGACTGGTTTCTCCATGGCTAATATTGAAAGCATCTTTTCTTCCTGACCATTACCTAAAGCCAGGCCAAGAAAGTTAGAAAAAAGTATCAGTATGTATTGTATCTAATAAACAGCAAGAGCCCAGTCTGCTCACCTCCTACTCTTATTCTGGATCTCTATACTCATGAACTCTGTCTTTTATATTTATCACACTAGAGTTCAAGGTCTGCTTGGACATAGATTTGAGTTTCATTCATTACCTTCTACCCATCATCTAGAATTAAGAATGATAATTAAAGCCAGGCCATAAAAGATGCTCAGTAAATATTTGTTGAATGAATGAACACAGAAGGCAAGCATAAAATGAGGGCCAGGTGTGCCCGGGGCAATGACCTATGCTACCTGCAGCTTCCTGGCATAGTCCCTCTGTCCTCCAAGCTTCAGAGGGCCAACTCCATGATCTAAGCAAATGCAGGAGGGCTCTGCCACAATCTTGCTAACTTAGTATTTCCTTTGGTGCACTAGTGAGAAAAAAGGGATGAGTTTTAGGGATGGAAAACGTAACAAAATATGTCTCTTTTCACCAGGCAGAGCACAGTAGTTCTTGTGTCTTATCTTAAGGAATGAAGTCTGGGAGCAGTTATTGAGCCACAAAGCCTGATTTCACAGTAATGAAATTTGCTTGGACTGTCACTTGCTACCCTCAGAGAATGGAAGCCACCAAAATGGGCCAAACGGGCTTGTAAACCAAATACGCAACTGATCAACGTCGGTGTTTGATGTTACATCCGTAACTTTAGCAAAGAGTTGTGATGAAAATATAAAGGGCCATATTTAAACATGAAAAAAAAAATCTGAATCTATTTGTCAGTGAATACCCAAGACACAGTCAGGGAGTCCCAGGAGGCAAGAGGGGAGCTGCCAGGGGTAATACCAAGACAGCAAGTCAATGTGGGCTATACTCTGGGGAAGTTACTGACCTCAGCGTTTATCCCCAGAGTAGTGTCTCTCTGGGTGCTAATATAGTGTCTGAGCAAAGATGAAGTTATTGTGGAGCACTGTCCTCTGAGCAGAGCAGCCATTATTTATCACATTAACCAGAGCAGCTGTGATTCCCTGCAGGAGACCCTCAGCAGCACTGGGCACTGATGTTCTCTGGTAAGAGGAGGTGGGGAAGGTTATTATACCCTCACTCTATAGTTCAGCCACTCCATTCTGTGCAGCCCCCGTTGTCAGCTGCATGCAATTCTGCCCCAGCTCTGCATGCTATCTTGGGAGGTGCTGGAGTATATGGAGGTTGGCAGGTTAACTGAAGAGAACTCCATCTATGCAGCTATGGGAAAGTAGTCATCCATGCTGGACTGGGACTGTTCAGTGACACAACTGTTTGAGGGTAACCCATGCTCCTGAAAGTAACCCCTCGCCCATCCCTGGAAAAGCTAATGCAACAAGATCCCGCTGGGCTCCCCACACTTTGTGACATTTGTGTCTCCTCAGTAAAATGACCTGAAAATAGAGCCCACTATAAAAGGCCCTGAATAGGGTATCCCAGTCAGGTTTAAAGGTACCTGTGGTGGTTTGAATGATAGTGTCCCCCATAGGCTTTAAGTATTCAGAGATTTTGTCTCCAGTTGGTGGCACTGTTCTTGGAGGTCTTAGAAGGTGTGGCCATGCTGGAGGAAGCATGTCATTGGGGGCAGGCTTAGTGAGTTTAACAAGCCTTGTGGTCTACAGTTGCTCTCTCTTGGCTTCCTGTGCTCTTTGCGAGATGTGACCCTCGGCTTCCTGCTCCAGATCCAGCCGCCATGCCTCCCGCCACAATGGACTCTAATTCCCTGGAACCGCCAATCGTAAGCTCAAATAAACTCTTCCTTTTATAAGTTCCTTTGGTCATGGTGTTTTATCACAGCAACAGAAAAGTGACTAATACAGTTATTTGGTACCAGAGAGTGGGCTGTTGGCTGTGAAGAACCTGACCATGTGGATGTTTGGAGAAATGTGGAAGACTTTGGAACTTTGGGCTAGAAAAGCTGTTGACTACTGTAAGCAGAGCTTAAGAGGCCATTCTAGTAGAAGCCTGGAAGAAAGCATTGCTGCAAAAAATGTAGTTCCAGAGGAAAATAAAGACTTAGGCAGCAACTGGGATATTTTGATAAAGAGTCTGGCAGCAGTTTGCCCACAGCCCAAATGCTTGCCTGATGCTAAGTTGAAAAGCAATGGACTAATGTCTTTGGCAGAGGATATTTCAAGACAGCCTAATGTAGAAATGGTGGTGTGGCTATTAATGGTGAATATTGTACAGATCTACAGTGAAGAAGAGCAGATGGGGCAGAAAGAAATGCAGAATGTACAGTTTGGATCTGAAAACTGCACTAGGAAGATTAAAGGTGGAGCCAAAGCATGTGAAGGAGATGTTCCTTTTGATAAGGAGATTAAAGTGATTAAGGAGAGGACTAGCTATTTACAAGTAAACAATGGAAAAAGTGAGATTAAGTGATTAAGGAGAGGCCTCGAGATTTACAAGTAAACAACAGAATTAGTACCTTCAAGGCAAGACCACACCCAGCTAAGCCTCCAATTTTTGAAAGGAAAATACTGAAAGCATTTTCTACTCCAACAAGTCCAGGGCAGAGAAAATTTGCAAATGTGGTTAAAGTAGGAGAGAGTCCATCCCGAACTTGCAGCCAAACTCGGCAATTTCACTCACGTGGTGCTGGCTTTAGAGGCACGAAGTTTGCAAGAGTGAAGGGGTCATCAGTTCTTCCTCCGTGGTTTCAGAGAGCCATAGAGGCCAGGCAGAGGGATGTCCCTGAATAAAGAAGGCCCTCATAGGCCATTGTATGAAACTGTGAATGTGAGGCCTGGTTGGCAGCAGAGATCCCAAGAAGACATTTGAGATGCCAGAGCTGTGAGATATTTGCCAAAGAGAGCTGCATACAGGGAGTGGTACCAGCCTAAGGAAGAGATGTATGCTGCACGCAAAGCTGGAAGAGCTGAGCCATCTCAACCCTTTGGAAGTAAATTCCCAGAAGTTGCACATGGAGCTACTGGACTTGGTGTTTGCCCTGCTGGTTTTCGGTCTTGTTTTGGTCCAGTATTTCCTCACTATGCCTTTATTCCTCCCTTTTGGAATGGGAATGTGTATTCAGTACATTGGGAGTATGTAATTTGTCTTTTGACTTTACAGGAGCTTACAGTTAAGAGATTGGCCTGTGTCTCAGAAGAGATTTTAGACTACAGACTTTTGAATAGAATTGAGACTAGTAAAGACTATGGGACTTTTAAGGTTGGACTAATTGCATTTTTCATTTTATATGGTCATGAGCCTATGGGGGCCAGGGAGTGGAATGTGGTGGTTTGAATGATAGTGTCCCCCATAGGCTTTAAGTATTCAGACATTTTGTCTCCAGTTGGTGGCACTGTTCTTGGAGGTCTTAGAAGGTGTGGCCATGCTGGAGGAAGTATGTCATTGGGGGCGGGCTTAGTGAGTTTAACAAGTCTTGTGGTCTCCTGTCTCTCTCTCTGCTTCCTGTGCTCATTTTTAGATGTGACCCTCGGCTTGCTGCTCCAGCCCTGGCCACCATGCTTCCCACCACAATGGACTCTGATTCCCTGGAACCGTCAATCATAAACTCAAATAAGCTCTTTCTTAAGTTCCCTTGGTCATGGTGTTTTATCACAGCAACAGAAAAGTGACTAATACAGTACCCCATAGGCAGCAACTATAATCACTTCAGAAAACTCACTTGAGTTGGGAAGAATGAATACTGACAACTACTTAATTGGGTTTTTTTTTTCACACTGAGTGTTGAACCCAAAAGTTCACACTTTTAGGACTGTAAAGCAGTCCTAAGACTGTACATGCTAGGCAAGCATGCTCCTACTGATCTACCCCCTTGGTTCTCTGACAGCTCCTTAGCAGAGACAGGCATCTCGTGTGCCTCTTTCCTGTGAGAGAGAACACTAACTGCCAGTTTGTTCTGTGTAAGTTGCAGAATAGAGTCCCTGGCTCAGGGCCAATGTGACACAAACATTTGTAGAGGCACCTGGCATGCCAGCACACACCTTTAATCCTAGCACACAGAGACAGAGACAGGAGGATCTCTGTGACTTCAAAGCCAGCCTGGTCTACATAGCAAGTTCCAGGCCAGCTGGGACTAAAGGAGACCCTGTCTTAAGAAGACAAAAAAAAAAAAGTTTGTAGAGGCCTTATGTGAAGTGCTCACCTGCACAGCCCCCTGCTTTGCAGCAGGCGGCCAGGGCCAACAGTAGGGGCTGATCTGAGAAGGATACAGGATCACTCAGAAGCACAGTGGCTGCCAGCCTGGGCTCAAGGCAGTCAGTTGGGGCCTGGGGAAGGCAGACCCATCTTGTGTAATCTGTACAACCTGCCAGTCACCTGGCCTGTGTCATCCCTCCTCCTCAAGCCACACTTGTCTCCAGCTCCCCAGGCCACCTTCAGGGCCATCACTTCTTGCCTCTTAAGTGTCAAGTAACCACGCCCCCCCACCCCCCACTAAACCTTTTCCCTTAACTTTTTTCACCTCTACCCCAAATTCTTTTTTTTTGAGACAGGGTCTCCCTATAGCCCCAGCTGGCCTGGAACTCACTCTGTAGACCAGGCTGGCCTTGAACTCACAGAGATCTACCTGCCTCTGTCTCCTGAGTGCTAGGGTACATTACCCTGCCCAGCTTAAAGACAGTTCTTAGCTGCCATGTAGGTGCTGAGAATGGAGCCCGGGTCCTCTGCAAGAGCAGCCAGTTACTTAACTGCTGAGCCGTCTCTCCAGCCCCCCAAATCCTTATTTCCTTCTCGTATTATAACCATCAGTAACACCTAGAGATTGTGCTATACCCAACACTGTTCCAATCCAGATGGAAGAACTCTTTTGAAATAGCTTTCTGTCATGGAAACAAAACACCTGAAATAATCAACATTTAAAAAAAAAAAAAAGGTTGGTTTCAGAGGTTTCAAACCATGGTCTCTTATGCCTACTGCTTTGGACCTGCAGCAGCTCATTACAGTAAGGTGGGTATATATGATGACGGTTTCTTGGTGACAAAGAGAAAGAAGAGTCCCAAAATCCCTTTCAAGAACATGCCCACAGTAACTTAAAGATCTCCCAATAGACCCCACTTCTTGAACAACAGCATCACAGACTGCTCACCAAGCCTTCAACATCTGGGCCTCTGGGGGACAGTCAAGATCCAAACCTGACTTGGCACCTTTTGACTGTCAAACAGTCTAGGGGCACTGAGCTCTTTTTCTCCATATGAAGAAACTGAGGCCCATGAAAGTTAAGCCACCCTCTCAAGGCTGATCAACTGAATGAATTAGGGTAGGATTTGAACCCAATCGAGCTCCAAAAGCCTTGCCCTTGCCGAGTTCTTCTCGGCAAGCCTCGGTATCAGAATAACTTGTTTTCTTTCTACTGCAAAGCTTCCCAGATGTCATGATTTTTGTCAACAGCCATATGTTATTACTGTTTCCCTTGAGTTAGTCTAGGCTTTTTTTGTTTGTCTGGTTTTTTGGTCTTTTCGAGACAGGGTCTCCCTGTAGCCCCAGCTGTCCTGGAACTCACTCTGTAAACCAGGCTGACCTTGAACTCACAAAGATCAGCCTGCCTCAGCCTTCCAAGTGCTAGGATTAAAGGCGTGCGTCACCACGCCCTTCGAGTTAGTCTAGTTTTTAAATATACATTTGTTTTAAAGAAATGGTAGGCTGAGTGGATAGCTCAGTGATGGAGCCAGTGCTTAGAATGAGTAGAGCCCTGGGTTCCATCCCTAGCACAGAAAATAGAGAAGGGAGGAGGATGAGAAGGAATCCAAGGCTGATTCTTGTTCAAAAGGGAAGTTAGAGGCTGGTTAAGAGTGGTTACTGCTCTTGCAGAGGACACAAGTTCTATTCCTAGCACCTATATTGGGCCGCTCACAACCACCTATAAAACCAGCTCTAGGGGACCAAATGTCTCTGGCTTCTGTGGGCACCTAAATTCACAAGTGCACACGTGCCCACACACACGCACACACACACACACACACACACACACACACACACACACAGAGGCTACACATAATTAAAAATATATTTTTAACATGGAAATTAACAAGAAAATTGTTAAAAGCCCATTAACCTAGAGGTTAAATAATGCCTTTTTTTCTTACCAACAGAATAGAAAGTGGTGTAGGGAAGCTGAATGACCCACCCCACACTCAAGGCCTCCTGCCCCTGGTATGTCCAGGTCAAATCCCTGATCTCTGACCAAAGCCAGCAGGCCATCAGCTGAATAGGCCCCTAAAGGATGGAAGGAACCAGTTGGACCTGAGAAAGGCGCTGCTCTCATTAACGCCTGATTTTCCCTTGGCCCAAGTTTTGTCTCAAGAAAACAAGTTCTCTGCCTTTTAGTCACAAAGCACAGCTCACATCCCTGAGGGAGGCATGTGCCAAAGCAGTGAGCACTCTGGAGGCTCCCACAGGCTAGAGGCCCAATGAGTTGGGAGAATTCCAGTGTGAAAGCCAGCAAAAACAGCTGGGCCTGGCAGAACACTGGGCCCTGGCTGGGAAACTTGTTTACTGCTCCAAAGCCACACAAGTGAGTTCTTTCCCTGATGAGACTTGGAAAAGGGTTTAGTTTCTAACTTCCTAAAGGCTTTCACTTTTCCTTGTGGTTAAAAGACAGAGAGAGAGAGAGAGAAAGAGAGAGAGAGAGAGAGAGAGAGAGAGAGAGAGAGAGAGAGAGAATGGTTTTCAAGTTCTGGCAATGTTCCAGGTTTATGTGTTAGGCCACATGTTGAGTCTCCTGAGATCACTGCAGAAATTCATTTGCCAAAACACAGGAAAGCTGCGTTCCCACAGAAAGTTCCAGACTAGGCGTAAAGTGGGAGTCACTCTCTTTCAAGGCTTTCCCATAAGCTCTGAGAACACTGAAGATGGACACTCAGTCCCCGGGAAAGGTCTGGTCCAGCATACACGGTCACCAGGTGACATCCAGGCACCAAAGCCAGGTTGGAAAAGCAGAGAGGTGGTTCTTGTATCCCTGCCAGGATGGCAAGTGTCCAAAGCCCAGTTTTCTTAGGAAAATAGTCCCGTGGCATGTGCCAATGATCACAGTGCAAATGTTGGCTGCATGGCTGACTTTGGCTCTCCAGTACAAATCCATGAACAAGGTGTTGGGAGGTAAAGATGGAACAATGGCAGGGAACTGTTAGCAAACTTGCCGTGCTCTAGTGGGGAGCCCCCACCCCAAAACAGCCTGTACCCTCCCAGCTCCTCAAGACTGTCTTTAAAGTTCACTTAAACTAAGATTTTTCCTTCGTAAAACAATAATTACTAATCATTTCATTCTTTTTATTTAATATCCATTTAACAATAGTTACTAATAAAAATACGGCCCTGTCCGTTGGTCAAAGAGGGCACACGTCTTCCTTGCAGTTCCACAAAAGTATCCCTATTTGTACCTCACATTGAACAAGAGACTGAAGAACAGTAAGATAATTTAGTTGTAAAGTCCAGAAAATGCATGGGTTTCTAATATAAAAAACAACGTAAGACTGACTTTTTGACATCAAGCTGGCCTATCATGACTTCACAACTGATAGACCTACCACAGGTAGAATTAAACCATCACGGGGTAAATAGAAAAGCCTACAAGTTACAGTTGACCTTGAACAGCTGTGATTGCTAAAGGCCTTTGCACAAATCAGTGAGTCAGAGGGGTTTTTCACATACATGAGGGAGGGGTCAGCAGGCCCACTCAAGTGACCTGGGGCCTAGGAAGCTGCCATCTGGGTCCTTACCATGGAACAGAGAGACATAGATCAGAGTGGGGATCCACACCCCTAGCCCCTCAGCCCCTTTGGACTGTAGCTGTTTTTCTCCCAGCATCCTTCCAGACACCCCAGGGTACATCTGCTACCTGAGAAGCCCTGGGGTTCTGCAGGTGTATTAGGACTGCATCAGGCAACTACTATGCTTGCTGTATTTCCGGATTAGTCCCCATAGCTCTGAGAGTGCCAGGAGGCAGCTGAACTCATAGCAATGGTGGTTTTCTGACCCTCAGCATAATAGAACCTTGCCAGAAGCGGGGCCTGAGCGTTTGCCCAGGTCACTCCTCCGTCTCAGCAGCAATATGAGCAACTATGGACGGAAAAAATGACTTTCCTTTCTGTAGTTAAATCCCAACAGATATATTTTCCACAGAGCACTCAGTGAGATTAGTGGAAATATTTTCAAACAGAGATTCCCAGGGGGCCCCAAAGTTCCAAATCCACAGAGCTCCAGACATCTGTCAGAAACTCCCACTGACCTGGGTGACATGGCCTGTAGCTAGAAATGATAATCTGGGTAACATCTCTCTGCCTCAAACTCCCACTGAAGGGATGTTACTAAATACCAAGCCTTGGTCAAAGCTTTTTACCCACTGAACCCTCCCATCACGAAGAACCAGCAGGTGCCCTAGTGCTGTGAAGGCCCAGACAGCAAGCAAGGGAAGCCCCCAGCCTTCCTCTCCAGCCTTCTCAGAGGAAGCTCAGCTGGCTTAGTTGATGTGAAATTCTTTTTCTTTCTTTCTTTCTTTCTTTCTTTCTTTCTTTCTTTCTTTCTTTCTTTTGTCATCCTTTTGCAGGGGCCATGTTAATCTTCTCTGTATCATTCCAATTTTAGTATATGTGCTGCCAAAGCGAGCACAGTTGATGTGAAATTCTATCTCCTCACCCAGTCCTGGCACTGCCAGGCAAGGGTCCCTGACAGGAAGTCAGCCCCCAAGTTCCGCCTCTGCTCTTCCTGATCTGCAAGTGGACCTACCCATCACACAATTCCACAGCCTCCCCTACACAACCCCCATTTGTCCTGTAGCTGGCTCTCTCTCCCTTCACAGTGGTTTCCCAGACCTCTGGTACTGTGAAGTGTTCTCCTACCCAACGGCCCTGAGTGCCTCCCGAGTGTCTGCTCATCCTTCAGGGCCTAGGTGATCTGGAAGACAGTCCCTATGAATGAGCAGGGGCACTGTATGTGTACACCACCAGGAATGGTGCTGACCCAGGTATTGTGAAGACAAGTTTGTCTCGTTACCTTTCTCACTGCGATAATGGAAGAGCTTCCTTTGTTTTACACTACAAGATATTACAATCGTGATGGGGAGGGCATGGAAGGAGGAATGGGAGGTAACTATTCACACCGCATCTGTAGTCAGGAAGCAGAGGGAGAGCTGAATGCTGGGGCTCATCTTGAATTCTCCTTTCTATTCAGTGTGGGACCCCAGCCTATGGAGTGGTGCCACCTGCTGCTAAGATGGGTCTTTCCACTTCAGTGAGTATAATCTAGAAACACCCTAACCGACATTCCCAGAGGTTTGCTTCTGGTCCATTCTAGATCCCGTCAAGTTCACATTCAATATTAGCCATCATAGTCGGGAAGTCCCGGGCTGCAGAGCTGCCTCTGAGAAGCACCACACCACCAGATTTCTCTATGCTTCTACAGAAGCCAAGCTGAGCACACACACCTAGCTCTGGGCTTTCCAGCTCTGTGAAGTTCCCGGCTCCAGAAGCTCTCTGGATGCCAAGGTTGTGACTTTGAATGGTGTGACCTAAGGTCATCCACATCAGCTCTTGCCCAGATGCAGTGGGGAAGGGAGACCACAGGGCACAAGCCAGCAGGATGGCAACAAGGCCACAGACTGGACACAAAGTAGATGACGAAGGACTTGGAGGTTTGCAAGCTCCGTGGGCAGAGACCCTCACCTTCCCAAGGAGCTGTACTCCACAGCGTGCATGGTGTGTCCTGTCGCCCTAGTGTCCTAGAGGAGGGCAAGGGTGAAGGGATGAAAAAATGCAGGGGACAGGGGATGGGGGAGGGAGTATGGTTGCACATTTCTAGGTAGGGAGGAGAGGCAAGAGGTCCTGAAGAAGATTCTCCTGACAGAGCCACAGGAAGCCGCAGCAGCACACAGGCTAACTCTTAACACTGCAGTTTAGAGCCTGCAGAAGCAGGAAATAAAATACAAAACAGGAACAAGGAAGCTTTCCTGTCACCAGCTTGAAACAAGCAGGGTCAGAGGTCATGTCCCTCCCCTCAGGAACTGAGCCCTGCCTCCCTCCCCTAGTTGAAGCCTTTGCACCTCCTGAAACCTGGCCACCCCCACATCTCCCTAAGTAGCAGAAGGGCACTCACAAAATAGGGACCCAGCTTCAAGGGAGGTGCTTGCACCCGTATGCCCCTCAAACTGAACCCTGACCAGGCTTGCCCCAGAGAAACCACAAAAGGCCCATCAAAGAAGTTTCATGAGACACAAACAAACCCTCTCAGTCACCACAGCTGTAGTCCAGAGATCTGTGGTCAAATATAAGAAGATTCAAAACATTTCCAGGTTTCAAAGTCAAGAACCAAAGTCTAAGTGGGGTATTTAAAACCAGTGTGTGGGGCTGGAGAGATGGCCTAGCGGTTAAGAGCACTAACTGCTCTTGCAGAGGACCCGGGTTCACAGGTGCACAAACCTACATGCAGACAGTACACTCATACACATACAAAAATAAATAAAAATTAAAATAAATAAATAAATAAATATAATAAAAATAAAACGTGTGGGCTGGAGAGATGGCTCAGTGGTTAAGAGCACTGACTGCTCTTGCCAAGGACCTGGGTTCGATTCCTAGCACCCACATGGCTGCTAAGAACCATCTTTAAGCTGGTGCAGTAGCATACACTTTTAATCCCAGCACTCGGAAGCAGAGGCAGGCAGATCTCTGTGAGTTCAAGGCCACGCTGGTCTACAGAGCAAGCTCCAGGCCAGCTGGGACTAAAGGGAGACCCTGTCTCAAAATAAATAAATAAATAAATAAATAAATAAATAAATAAATAAATCCAGTGTGTTCCATGTGATTATTTATTTACTTATTTTGGCCTTTCTTGGGGTCTACAGGGTCTCCCTGTAGCCCAGTTGGCCTGGAACTTAATATGTAGACCAGGCCGGCCTTCAACTCATAAGAGATCCACTTCCCTCTGACTCCTGAGTGCTGGGATTAAAGGTGTGCACCACCACGCCGGGCATTACTATTTTATTTTATTCCAAGTAACACTGTTTAAATTTGGACCACCAACCTACGGATTCTAGGTCAACTTCCTCCATTGGAATTATTCTTTCCCAATATGACATCTTCCCTCAGGTCAAGAAGCAAGTTTGGACATCAAGCGCTCATCTTCCCTCAGGTCAAGAAGCAAGTTTGGATATCAAGCGCTCTGACCCTCACCCCACACTGGGGTCCCTGAATACCTCCAGTCTGCTCCATGGGACAACTATTCCTTGTATTACTCATGGCTTACTAGGTCTGATCCATTCATGGCATCCTACCCACCATCCTTGATCAGAAAAGGGGCCTCCCTTCTCTGTCGTGTTTTAATAAAGGAGTCAGCTCACTAGAATAGCTAACGTGGGAGAGGAAGAACAAGGGGCCAGCCCAGACCAATGAGATGGGGCTGCCTTTACCTGATACCCTGTTCTCACGTGGGAAAATCCCACTGCATGTCCTCCCTCCTGAAACACCGCCCCATGCCCTACCACCCAGCACCCACTGGACCAGCACAGGCCCTCCCCTTCATAGGATCTGGAATGTTCTGATGACCTGTCCTTAACTGGCCAGTAAACCCAGATACCAATTTGTACTTCATCCCATGGGTCAAACTCAGCACTCAACACCTCAGTGGAGAAGAAGCAGGATTCTACTCTTCAGGAAAGAAACTGAGAGTCAGAAGGGTGTGTCCTGAGTCACACACAGGAAAGAAGAAAGACAGAGTGGGTTCACTGAAGACTGTGGCACAAGTTCGTCTGTCCAGGCCCCTCCTACCTTCATCTTCCTCTACCCCTCAACGTAGCCCTTCCCAGATCCTTTCCAACTGACATCTAACAAGTGCCTTCCTGCTGCTACCACTTCACCTCAGAGAAAGCAGTCCCTGTAGTCATACTGGAAGAGCCTCGGGGCCCAGGACAGAAATGGACTCTCAGAGAGATAGCTCTAGCTACAAGTTCCCCCATCTCCACCCTGGCTTCAGTATGTGGCATACAGCAGCCCTATCCCTGTGCCCCACAGGCCAGGCCCCATCCTCCACTTCCCTGTGGCCCTCTACAGTAAGGATGATGTTTACCAAGGGCTTTGAAGCAGGCAGAGTCGGGGACCTGATAACTCTGATGCAACTGTGGACCCTCATGGACTGCAGGGCCTCAGCCAGCAACCTTGCCAAAGTCCATCCCAGCCTAGAAACCCAGGCAGAGACCTCGATGCGCAGCAAGGGGGCGACCCACTAATCAGGCAAGTAGGGCCCAAAGCCTCAGTAATTCTGGCACACATCCACTGAGCCTTCTCCAGTGTGACCCCAGATCTCTGCAATGCCCACCTAAGGTGTGCAGGGTCGTCCTCTGAGAGGCACACAGAAGGTGGGAAGGGACTCTGCTTAGGTGCCATCTGGTCACCTGCCTTGGAAAGGACCAGATTATTCATGTTCTTCCTCCTGGGTTCCTGAAGCCACTGTCCACGAATGTGGGGAGAATCAGGCTATGTTTCCCTAGGGTCCCTCAGCCGACTTCCTGGAAGCCAGTAGACATAGGCCATCTAGGCTAAGCTCCAGCCTCAGGTGCCCTCTGGTAAGGAGTGCCAGGGAACTGGCTCTAGCTACCACTACTTATAGCTCTGTGTGACCACATAGAAAAGGCCACATGGAGCGGGTTTTATAGGTCAGAGTACAGAATAATATGCCCCCTGAAGGCCACAGGTGTGTCTTTCCATAGGCAATGGATAAGTCATCCAGGTGTATCCTCTTAGGCTGGTGACACAGCCCATACCAACCATTATACAGAGTTGTACCTGCTTTATTAAAAGGCGTGTGGTTGCTGCATGGGTCCACACACAACACACAGTGCTGGGCAAGGGAGTTGCTGTTCACTACACCAGATTCCTCAGAAATGCATCTGTCAAAAGAACTTAGCAGACTCAGCAGTGAGAGGCTGCGGGCACCTGAAGAAGGTGCACATTAGTGACCATCCCTGACAAGCTAAATTCCAGACCAGATGCTGACATGGCTCATTCTGAAGGGCTTTATCCCAGGATCCATCAGGCCCCAGAGACATTTGCTGATGTGGCTGTTAGCATGAGATGATTCTATAACATGTGATGGGGGTTCATGGCACTGAACCTGCTGACATGGGATCAAGCCTTGAATTCCCCACCGTACCAAACATTTACACGTAAGCAAATAATTTTACCTCTCTGGGTCTGTCTTCTTATTTATAGAGCTGGATTTAAAATAACACCTACCAGAAGCCAAAATTTGACCAGTTACTTGGTAAGTTAGAGGGGGCGCGTAATAGTCAAGAGAACAGCTTGGTAAGTTAGAGGGGAGAACTTTCTGAGGCAACAGAAGTTCTACTGTTACTGTTTTTAAAGTGTTTTATTTTATATGTATGAGTGTATTTTTTGCATCTGTGTGAGTGCACTTGTGTTGTGCAACGCCTGCAGATGTCAGAGGAGGGTGTTAGATCCCCTGTAACTGGAGTTACAGACAGTTGTTAGCTGTAATGTGGGTGCTGGGAACCAAACCCAGATACTCTCCAAGAGCAGACAGTGCTCTTAACTACTGAGCAATCTCTCCAGCCCCAAATTCTACTGTATCTTAAAGTACAAGCTTGAGTCACACAGAATATGCATTGATCAACAAATGTGCATTTGAACATTTCATCGCTGGTAAATTTCACATGGAAAGAGAAAAATAAACACATGTGATCTATCCTCTAGTCAAGCCCATACATGCTGAAGGGCTTGGGAGAAAAGTACTTGACAGGTTTGAGTGTGTGGTTTGTCCCCCAGGGTCCTTGAACACTTGGTCCCCAGTGAATGGTGCTGTTTGGGGAGGCTTAGAAAGTGTAAGAAGTGGAATCTAGCTGGAGGAAGTGGATGGCTCAGCTGCAGGTCTAGGGTTTATAGCTGCCCTTACTTCCTTCCTCTGCCTCTTGACTATTCACATAATATGACCAACCGTCTCACATTCCCACCCACCACCACACTGTGCCCACCATAATGGACTACGTCCCCTCGAACTGTGAGCCAGCAAACCCTTCTTGCACTCACCTGCTTCTTTAAGTAATGAGGGAAGTAGCCAGGCCCATGCTGAGATCTGCAACTTACTTTGAAATGCATCCAAAAAAATAGGATGGACAGACAGACAAAGGATAGATAGATGGAGGTATCGCACCACAAATCAAAGACCATAAGATCTAGGTGGTGGGGACCATTTCAAGTTTTTCAGAGTAAAATGTTGGAAATCATAACATTATGATTATCTAATCGAATCATGATCTTCATTAGATAAAATAATTGCTACAGTGTTTAGAACAATATTCACCGGATACCTGTGGATTACAACCATCACTAGCTGTGCTTGGTGTGTATTTGCAGTTTCATGTATCTGCTCAGCCTCTTTTGGGGCAACCTTTTAAAGTCGTTTTGATTATAAAAACACCCCACTTTGCAAAAAGGGAAGCCGTTGCCTGGCAGACCACAGAGCTTTGCTGAGAGGGAAGCCGTCTCCTGGCAGATCACATAGCTTTGCTGAGAGGGAAGCTGTCCCCTGGCAGACCACAGAGCTTTGCTGCGCCATCAGCCAGAAGGATGGTTCTGAGCCAGTGAGGACAGAGGAAACAGGGGCTGAAAACTCCTCCAAGGGCAAAGGTCACTGGCACCTACCCCGAGGTTAGTCTGCAGATGCCAACCCTCCCTGCCTAAGGTCATAGCCAAGGGATGAGAGTCAGTCAGGGAGAGTCTCTCCAGGTCACCTGAGACTCTCCCAGGACCTGTTTACATTCAGACGTCCAGGCTACTCGTGAACTTCCTGAAACCTGGTAACCCTATCACCTTCACCCTGTCTGGTACCAACCACAACCCCACAGGGTTTCGTTAGTTTTTCTTTGCAGTATTGGGGATAGAATTTGAGGCTCCCTGCTCTACCAGTGACCTACATCCTCAAGTCTTGGTTTTTGTTTTGGTGCTGTTTTGAGACAGAATCTTGCTAGGTAACACAGGCTGGCCTGCTATTTGAAATCTTTCTGGTTGTCATCATCTTATATGTTGGGATTACAGTGGTTGGTGCATCACCACGCCTGACTGCACTGAGTTTCTTTTTCTCTTTTTTTTTTTATTTTTTGGTCATTTTGAGACATGGTCTCCCTGTAGCCCAGCTGTCCTAGAACTCACTGTATAGACCAGGCTGTCCTTGAACTCCCAGAGAACGCTGGGATTAGACACTTGTGCTACCACGCCCAGCCCTGCACTGAGTTTCTTTAAAAGGCTGGTAGGCTGGTGGTTTAGTGTACTCCAGGGGCCATTGCGCTTGCCTGGCTTAATCAAGGCCCTGGATTTGATCTCTAGCAGGAAAAAAAAAAAACCTAGAGTAAGAGTCTGGAACTTGACCTTTGAGTCTACAGGGCTTGTGACTGTCCTGAGGCACCTTAAGTGCCACCCCACGGGCATCTGGGAGGAAAACACTACATTTCAGAGGTAGTATCAGCAGCAAGTCAAACACCTAAAATGGCCAGAAAAAATAGCTAACTAGAGCCTTCCACACACTTCCTGCCACAACACTGTAGGAACATTTTGATCTAAAAGCAGACACGACCATCTAGTACTAAGCCAGCAGACATCTTCAAAAGCATCTTGGACTAACTGCATATTTTTAGATGGATAACTCAGTAAGCACTTTGCTTAAATGCAGAAATATGTCTCTGGCATGGGGCTGCTTCATTCCTATGAACATGAAGTTGCTCTTGACTTTAATAGGCTGGCTGCAGTCCTGAGCATTCCACACGGTTTGCCTTTAATCTTTAACCACACATCTCTGCACCTCACAGAGTGCCAAAGACTGCTGCATTTAGCCACAGGTCATCCCCCATGACCTGCCTACCGAGAGTCCCAGGTACACCCAGAGGTGGTGAGGGAGGGACAGCAATCCTCCAGGGAGCACCAGGGCAGGGACTGCTCAAGGCTGGTTCATGCCTCTGCCCTGACACAGATGTTGCTGATCTTTTACTGAAGGGCAGTGCCCATGGCAGCTGCCTCAACCCCTTTTTAGAAGGATATATGTTGACACACAAATGGAGGAAGACCCAAAGTCTTTAAGAAGCAGCTCAACCAGCCAGTTTATGCAAGCAGCACTCCCCCCATGTTTCCCTGTGCAGAAGTCATCTAGGGATCTGTTTGTCTGGTCTGGTGACCTCCAGACTCCTGGCAGTAAGATGCTGGGGTCTAGGGGTCCCATGGATTCTGCACACAGGTACCAGAGAAGAAAAACAATATAGGCTATGAGTTTAGCCCAGCCAGGGAAATGAGGTGCCAAAGGATGTTGGGACCCAGCTATGAAGACTATGATAAACCTGAGGGCTGGTGGGATGGGTGGATTAAAGGATGAGGGGCCCATGTCCACCAGATGCTACAGCAGATTAAAACTGCCTTAGAGCTACAGAGATGGCTCAGCAGTTAAGAGTGTATACTGTTCTTTTTTTTTACTTTTTTTTTTCCATTGGCTCTTTTCAGTTTATTGCATGAAGGAGTTACACTAGTCCAAGTTAAAAGCAGACCCCAAATGGTTACATTATACAAGCTGTGAGTTTTTTAAACTTGTGACAAGGGACAGAGGGGAAATTCTACTCATCGCAAGGACATCCTCACTTAAGCTTCAGAGAGCCACAAGCACTTAAAACCCATGAACCTTCAGCTGGTCGTCCTTAGCCAATCCACTCTCTATCAGGAAGTGGTCATCCTTAGCCAGTCCAATCTCTATCAGGAACTGGCATATGTTCATGCGCTGGTCACCCTGTAGCTGAATTACTTCTCTATATTCTGGATGCTCAATTACAGGACCATTGCAGGCAAATTTCTTCTTAAACGCCTTCACTAGTTTCTTTTTATTGTAATCATCAGCGATCCCTTGGACAGTAGTAAGGGTCTTCCTGCCATTTCTCTGTTGAATTCTTATATGGATATAATCCTCAGTGCCAGCAGGAAGCAGGTCATCACCCTTACTTACTTGCATCAGCAAAGGGGTCGAAAGAGTGGAGGTTCTGGATAGCGGACATATGATACAATTCCTTTTCCTCGGTGGAAACAGCCTGTGGAAGGTGGCTTCGAGAGAAGGCCGGCAGGTGGGGGGGAGCACGGAGCATCGGGAAGCGAGGGGGATCGAGGGGGAGGCAGCTGAGTCCTCGGCGGTGGCTCAGTGACTGGGGCCAAGAGTGTGTACTGTTCTTACATAAGTTTGGTTCTTGAAAAGAACCTGAGTTTGGTTCTCAACACCCACATTGGGCAGCCCACAACTACCTACAACTCCTATACACACACACACACACACACACTTTTTTTTTAACAGTTGCCTTGCTTTCTACAAAAGGCAGCTTGAACACACGTCTACCAGGATTAAATTTGGTCTGGGATAAAACTAGAATTCCAGAAGCAAATGGGAAATGAGTGCCCAGTTGGCCCCAGGTCACCTGAATGTCTGTCCAAGAGTAATTGCCATGCTCAGAAACCTGAGCTGAAACCATTTCTCTGAATGTTCTTCCTGTGTCCCCCTCACTCCCAGGTCCCAACTACTGTACTGTCTCTCTGCACCCAGAAGTTGGTATTCCCCCTACCAACAGACTTCAGTTTAAACATCCTCAGAGAGACTTCACTCACTGTGTAGCCTGAAGTAACCCTTTACCATTCATTGGGAATTGTTTGCTATTGCAACATACTCTAACCATGACTAATACGAAGGCACTCAACAAATACTTGCTAGATGATTGATTGGACATGGAAAGCCTGTAGCCACCTCCAGGAGAATAATCATACTAGAAAACCTGATGAGGGAGGACGTAGGCACAAAGAACAAAGAACGCATGACTGAGGCACATGCCGGGCCCAAGAGACCATTTTAAGGTAAACCATGCCTTTAGCCAAAATGATTTTTTTTTCAGTACTAGAAATAGCACTGGAGTCTCACACCTTTAGAGCAGCACTCTCTTATTGAGTCACACCTACCCTCTGCCAATAGGAGATTGATGAAGAGCCAGTGTCCTCTCTGGTGGACCACAGAGTTTATGAACAAGCCAGCCTGAGAGGCATCAACTACAGGCATCCAGTTATGTGAGAGTCCATGTAAATCCCCATCACAGTCTGTGGCACCCTACTCCATCTAAATCCACACACACTTCAGTGCCCAGAATCCCCTTATGAAACCAGAGAATAATATCAGGCTTTTTAAAACTCTTTCAAAGACTTACCCCCCTATCATGGAGGGTATTGAGAAAGGTCAAGCATCTGACATTTATGACAGAGTAGCTCTTTGCTGCCTGTTTTAACAATTAAAGGGTGGCAGTGGAGAGCACAGTGGTGTGCAGAACCCTTGGTCAAATCCAGAACCACTACTGTGTGACCTTGGGCATGCTGCCTAACCTCTGTGCAGTTCACATCAGTGATCAGATACTGATAATGAGTCCCACAGGGATGCTGTACACATCCAGTCTCCATCTGTTACCGTTGCTGTCCTGGGTCCCTCTTAGCTTCCATGAAAGAATTTGCCTTGTTTTATATGGGTAACTCCAATTCCATTGTTCTGTTAAACAAAAGTTATGATACCTGCCACAGCCCACCTTATTTATCTCCCCTTTTACTGGGATAACAGAAAGCCTCCAAGGCTGAAACACCTCTCAATGCTTAGATAACCCCTGTGTCCTCACCCAGACATAGTAGAATTGGTTCTCCCCTGTACCTACCATCACATGTCTGCTGGATTCTACAGGAATCTACAGGCATCAAGTATCACCAAATAAATACAGACCCAGAATCCTTCCAAACTGGGGAGGGGGGGTCTCCTTCATGTTAATGGTCACAGCAGGCATCACACATCTACTCCAAGCCCAAACAGCAGAAAGGTTCAGGCCCCCTCCTGGATGTTGAGAGCCCCAGGTGACACACAGTACCTGTAGGTGATCCTCACTTCTGTCCCAGGCTCATCTCTCTCCCAGATCAAAGCAACAGTCTCTGGGGATTTCTGTGCATGCTGATCCAGGCAGTTGACTGTGCAAAGAAAAGTTAACAGATGTTATTGTGGATGTTAGAGAGGAGGATGGAGTGGGTTTCATCTGCTGTGGCTTGCTCTTCTTGCCTAGAAGGACCTTGCCCCCTTTGCAGGAAAAGGTGGTTGCCAGAGCTATGAAAGCAGAAACTATCACCATACAAACAGGATCTTCAAGGTGACCTTCCCCATGACTCTGAGTAGCTACTCATTCCAGGCTCCCAACCCTGGCTGCATGTTGACATTACCACCCAAGACTCCCTATGTAATAGGCACAAACTGCCCATGCCAATCTGGTTTTCAAGAAAGCTCTGCTCCCTTCCCCCTTTGTTACCCAAGCTCAGCTCACATGACTTGCTGGTGAAAACACAAGGTCAGTGGGCTGGCTGGCTTACTATAAACCTGAAGGTTAGCAGGCTCAGTTGCTCTGCTGATATCCTGTTCATTGATCATTTGATTTTAAAGGTGAACTTAACTTGGACTAGTTAACTCAGTCCCTCTTCCACTTAACCGCATTCCCATCAGTAGCCTCTACATATTTGGAAGAAATCCTACAAGGTGAACTGTGGCAGATAACATGTGTCCAACAGAGCAATGAGACTCAAGTTACCCAGACAAGGCTAACTTACTCACGAAAGCTAAGAGCTATTTAGGATGCAAACAGTCACAGTCAGAGCCGGGATAGCCTTGAATCACTGATGTGAACAGCACAAAAGTTAACCAGCCTGCCTAAGGTCACACAGTAGCACATCTGGATTTCACTGGAATTCGCTCCAGGATCCCTTATACCACCTGGCACTCCACATTTGCCTATAATGGTCCAAACAGGAAAACAGCAGGTGGGAGAAATCTGAGCCCCACTATGGCAAAAGGAAGAGGAGATGTGAAGGGTGTGGTCTGGACAGGTGCGACTGAAAGCTGTGGGGAACATGGAAGCAGTACAGGCAGGTACGAATACCTCACATATCCTGCTGTGTGTGGAGAAGCCAAGTTAATTTCACAAATGTCAACTGAATGTGCTCCCAGACTGAGCCTTGCTTATAGATGCGGGGCTTCTCTGGCTGGTGTGGTGTGTGTGTGTGTGTGTGTGTGTGTGTGTGTGTGTGTGTGTGTATAAAAATAAAGAGTATTCAGACTAAAATCATGCATTTATAGCTTCTGAGCAATCAGCAAAGAGGTTACACTTTGGCACAAGGCAGTGTTCTCAGCTACTGGGCCCAGGAAGTGACCTGAGCTGGTCATGACAAGCTGGGAAGAGTCACCTGTTGAGAAAGTCTGAAGGAGGGAGAAGCAGGACAGAACTGGTTAAGAGCAAGAAGCCTGGGCTTCACATGGCCACCTGAGCACAAGTGACAAATGCAAGGAAGTCACCTGCCTAGACCTGCTAGAAGCCCTAGGAACCGTGTGCCCACATTTCCCCAGAGAAGCTCTGCTCTCACCCACCCCAACCTTTGTCACCCTGAAGAGTATCCTGATTGGGAGCAAGAGGAAGCAACCTCAGAGAAGTCCTGGTAACCTAGAGTCTGCCCAGGCCCAAGTCAGAAAGTTGCAGGAAGGAACTGTAGCAAAGGGACCACATAGTATCATCTGCTCCCATGGTGGCCAGAGCATTCTGCTTCCCCAGGGAGTAACTGCCTGACTTGGAGCTGAGGCCATCAGCACCTTACAGCCCAGCAAAGCAGCCCACCTGCTTTGGGACAAACAGGAAGGAGAGCTGAGGCAGGGGATGAGGAAGGCCAGCCATAGGTGAAGAGCACAGGGCATAGCTGGGTGGCCAGCATGATCAGCCATATGCCCATCTTTTACTGAACCCATAGAGGTCACAACTCTAGACAGATAAGAATAGATCCCCAAATCTACTGTTCCCTAGGGTCCTTCCCCTGCACCTAGAAGGTGCCTGATCACTGGCTAGCAAGGTCCCCCAAAGACATCCCTCTGCCACTGGCCATGCCCTGTCCAAGGATCTCCCCGTGCACCAGGGCTTTGCACTGACTTTCCCCCACCTGGCCCTGCTGCCTCTTCCTGCACATGCTACAGGTCTTGGCCTATGCTTCTTTCATTGCATGCATGCTTGTCTATGTACTCTAGGCCTCTCATCCTTAAGTGGTATCAGAATCCACCAAGAGCTTATTAGTACATAGGGGCCTAGGCCCCATCAGGCAGACCAGCCTCAGGAAAAGCTTCTACCTTTTTTTTTTTTTTTTTTGGACTTTTCGAGACAGGGTCTCCCTATAGCCCCAGCTGTCCTGGAGCTCACTCTGTAGATCAGGCTGGCCTTGAACTCACAAAGATCCGCCTGCCTCTGCCTCCCAAGTGCTAGGATTAAAGGCGTGCGCCACCACGCCCGGAAAGCTTCTACGTTTTAAGCACAGTCTTGCTGCAGCCTGGTTACTCCTGGGGACCATACAGTAGTAGAAGCCTATATGTGGACTCCAAATTCCTGGAGATGTCATGGCTTTCTCCTCCAGGAAGAGAGTAAAGAAAGGTCCTTGCCTTGACCATGCCTTACTGGCTGGCAGCCGGGAGCTGCCTGAAAATCCTCAAATCTGGCCATCAGCCAGCACCCAGTAACCATGGACAATGTCCTTGTCATTTACTTAAAGTCTCAGCTTCCTAATCTAGAGGGTGGTCTAGCAACCCCCAACACTGGGTAGAACTAGGACTGAGTTGCCCACTGAGTCCTAAGGTGAGGTCAGAGGGTGTCACAGCATTTCCAAGGGAAGTGCCAGCAAAAGTACTCTATTCCTAACAGCCACCACAGTGTGGGGCCTGACAGGTATATGACCCTAAATGCCATGTTTGTGGTGGCTTTTAGCAGATATTTATGATTTCTTCTATTGCCTCAGTTCCAAGGAAGAAAAGCAGGAAAGGAGAGGTGGGGAAGGGAGAGGAAGAAAGAAGCAAGGAAGAGAAAAGGAAGAGATGAGGAAGAGGAGGGGAGAGGTGGGAAAGAGGGAAGGAGGGAGATAGAGGGAGGGGATAGAGGGAGGGGATAGAGGGAGGGAGAGAAGAGACAGGGAAGGAAAGTATAAAAGAAAGAAGAGGAGAGAGGAGGGGAAGAGAAGAAGGGAAGGAAGACGGGGAAGATGCTCTTCTTATACTTAAAAAATCTCTACATTATAAAACAAGAACTGGGCAGTGAGATGAGAAAACTAGCTCCAAGCATTTACAAGAAGATCTGGGCCAGGGCCCAGCACAACTGAAAGCCTAGCTCAAACCCCACCTCCTGCTTTCAGCCTTCCAAGTCCCCAGTACACAGCAATCTGTCTGTCCTCCCACTTCTCAGTTGGCCCACACCATGTAACACTTCCTTATTCTGTCCAGGAGTCCCCATTCTGGGATACCATACTACTTCCTCTACCATCTGGGTCACAAGGTCTCTTTACCAAAAGGACTTTTGGAGAGCTACAGTTCTTCCCCAACAGCTTGGGAAAACCTTGAGCAAACTGGCACAGTATAGATTTATTCATTTGTTAAATGCAAAAAATTACAGGAGACCATTGTATTGGTCTAAGCACAAATACAAACCAGAATGAAAATCAAAATGGAGTTGTTTAGGCTAAAGTTCCTATCACCAAGCTGAAACGAGGCTGTCAGACCTTCAAAGAAATCAGGACTGGAGACAGGAAAAACAGCCAGACTTTCAGTGTGCCTGGTGGTGAAATTGCACTGTCTGTATCCTTACATAGAAAAAAAGAAAGACAAAGGAGTCTGGGTGAATCACCCACCATTTTCCTACTGTCCTGCCCTGCCCCTTACAGGGGAAGTGGCTGGAACAACCAATCGGCTTTCTGAGCTTTATTGTCCTCTCTTCAGCCTTCCTGAGTCTTCAAAACCCAGCTCCTCTATCAGTCCATCCCAATAACTTCATTCATTTTATGAAGCAAAACATTGCCCAAGTGAGAATGTTAGCCACATTATTGTAATGCTGTCCTCCAACAGAATTATGGTCCATCTATTAGAGTACAGGTTCTGTGACACTGGATGTTTTCCACTGCTCTGGGGCCAGGCCCTTGTTTCTCCATCTGTACATCAGGACACCAACAATTCCATGTTTGCAAAAGAGTGCGATATGACCCCAAGCACAGAGTGCCAGCTCAGTCATGGGCTCCATTGCATTCCCCGAAGCACAGAGTCCAGCCTAGGACCTAACACAGCCTGTGAGCAGTTAAGCTAATGCCTGTTAGTGGGTCATGGATTTTTAGTTTTAACAATAACAACAAAATAATTTCAGGAATGTTATTACTTCCTTTAGAAATATGATACACAATAATGTAGGAATTTTCAAGAACTGCCCCCCGCCCCAGCCTACTAAGGCTGGGAATGGAACCCAGGACCTCCCACATGGCAAGTAAATACTTTACCACTGAGTTACACCCCCTAGTTTAAGAGCTCTGATTGGTTGTTTAAATATGTCCCATTCACATAGGCCAAATTGAAATGAACCCAGCACAGAGTTTCAATCTTGATGAAAAGAAACCAGGGAGCTGATATGCACAAAAGAACTCACAATAGTTTTCTTTAAATAGCAAACCTCCCCAGCACATTTTGAGATGTTGTGTTAGTCCCAAAAAGTTGTATGTGCCAACTTTCCAGAAGTATCTGCTATTTAAAGTAAGCCATGCCTCTGACAACTGGGAAGAAAGCAGAGGTTCTTCCAAAGCCCTACCTCATGAGACTGGGACTACATTTTCATTTGGAGTTTGCTAAAAACTTAGACAAACTTCTTCTGCCATCCTGGCTGCATCAACCTTGTGAATCACTGCCACTGAGGAGAGGAAAGAACAGCAGCAACGAGGCCTCTGTTCGAGCGGCATTCGGAAAAGCATGGAGAGGGCTGTGGGTGGCACTCAGTGGTAGAATAACTCCCTAGCTTGTTTGAGGCCCTGGGTTCCATTCTCAGCACAGCCAAAAGGGCAAAAAACACCAAGGAAATCTCCGTGTTCAATGGTTGGCTAAAATAATTTACACTCTTGTTAGAGTAAGAACGTGTACCTTTTTTTTTTTTTTTTTTTTTTTTTTTTT
>VZQC01013363.1:8657-57447 GCA_009823505.1 Rhizomys pruinosus | reverse complement strand
TTTTTTTTGGTATTTTCGAGACAGGCTCTCCATGCCCAGCTGTCCTGGAACTCACTCTGTAGACCAGGCTGGACTTGAACTCACAGACATCAGCCAGCCTCTGCCTTCTGAGTGCTGGGATTAAAGGCATGAACCACCACGCCCGGCAAGAATTTGTACATTTTTTAAATAAATCAGAATCAACATTTGGAGCTTGGGGGAAAAAAAAAGAGCTTAGACATGTGTGATACAAGCAGCACACCACCATGACTCTCTGGTTCTAGATTTGTAACTTCCTGGCATTCTGAGTTTATATCCACAGAGTAAAAATAACTGTGGAGCCCTTCAGAGAGCAGAGCCAAATGCTCAAGGCAGGAAAGAATCCATTTTACAATAGAGCTTTCCAAAGATCCTTGCACAAAATATTTTACAAAAGGCATTACAGGCAAGTCAAGGAAAGTTCTGGAGATTGTACCTCTCCACCCTGCCAAGGAGCCTCCAATACCACTGCCCAGTGGGCTGTCACATCTTGGGGTTTGTAAGGTATGTGGCGAAAGCCATTTCAGGCACCTGTGTGTCCTCCAACCCTTGCTTCCCACACATGCATCCTCGGCTGATTGGGCTCAAACTCATGGGGTCCCATTCAGATGGATGTGGTTCTCAATGGCACTCATGAAGGGCAAATTCAAGGACACTGCTTCCAAATGTTTCAGTAATAATTAACACTGGCCAGTATTTGGGGCTGCAATGTGCTAAGGATCATGCTGAGAGCTTTCTAAGGTTTATCTCATCTAATCCTAATAAGAGCCCCAGGCTGGAAATGCTGAGAGCCACATCTGATAGGGAAGCAAGTGCAAACAAGTGTCCTTCCCACATCAAACAGGTAGCTCAGAAGAAACCTGGCAATTTCTACACTGGTTTCTTGACCCTCTGGATATGGAACCTCCCCTTAGCCACTACACTGTGAGAAGCCTAGTGTGGTTTGAGGGACAGGTTTCAGCTGAGCCCAGCCTGAAATTCCATGAGTCCATTCTCTACAGCTATGTTGAAATAACAGGGGTAGGCTAACTTGACAAAGAAAAGCAACTTATTTAGCTCGTTGACCCATATTAGTGACAGAGTATTGGCTGACAGGCCTGAGATGCGGCAGAGCATCACATAGCATGAGATAGGGAGGTCCTGCGTGTCCATATCTCTTCTGGCCTCTCCCCCTAATAAAGCCACCAGGATTCCAATCTGATGGCTCTGCCCTCATGATCTTACCTAACCCTAGTCACCTTCTTCATAATACCTCATGATGAACCGCACTCTAACCGTAATACCAGCCCAGGCCCCAAGCTTGGAAGAAGCAGGCAGATGTCTGGGAGAAGGAAGCCAACCACTGGGCCCTGTCCAGAGTCCTGACCCAGGACCTCAGACGGTAATAAAATGATTATTGGCCTGCACCATTAAATTTGGGGGCAGTTTAGTGGGCAGCAATGGTAACTACGACAGAATTCTTGGACATACTACTATCTTTTTTCCACAAATAAGGACACATGGAAAGCACAGTACAGTGAGGACTGAAACCTTGGAAGTGTAGCTCAAAAGGCACAGCAGAAGCCACCAGACTGCTGTACCAAGCAACTGCAGGCTTGTTCGTCTCAGAGGGGGGATTCCCCACTCCAAACCCAGGTTTCTAAACCTGGGGATCTAGATGAGCCCCAGAATTTGCATTTCTTTTTTTTTTTTTTGGTCTTTTTGAGACAGGGTCTCCCTGTAGCCCCAGCTGTCCTAGAACTCACTCTGTAGACCAGGCTGGCCTTGAACACACAAAGATCCATCTGTCTCTGCCTCCCAAGTGCTAGGATTAAAGGTATGGACAACCAGGCCCGGCCAGAATTTGCATTTCTAAAACAGTCCTACAGAATGCTTCCGCTGGGGACCAAGCTTTGAGAAGCACTTAGAGATCCCTGATGAGGTGACAGAGTGACGTTTCATAGAACCAGCTAGCTTTATACCAGATCAGCCCAAAATGCCTCAACCATTTCAGGACTTTCTAAGTGGCTCCCAGGACAGCTGCAGCCAGGTCCTTTCTCACACTGTGACCTCTGTGGTTTGTAGACACTGGCAAAGGCAGGGATGCTGCTGACAGATAAGCATCCAGACATGCTGGTTCACAGGAGGAAGCTGTAAGGAAGTTGCTTTCCTGAAGCTCAGCCTCTAGCCTGGGCAGCAGTGGGGTCAAGGAAAAAGAAAGAAGCCAAGAATTCCTTACTGACCACACCCAAGCCTGGCTCACCACAGGATCCTTCCCACTCCTTATCAGCCACAGGAGTGCAGGCCGGTGCCAAGCACGGATTCCAAGTGAGTGGCCTTGGCCTCTAATCCCAGGGAGGTTCCTAAAGGAGCTGCAGGCTTATGCCCTCTTCTCTACAACCTGCTTTACTCACATCAGTTTCATCCCATCAATTCTGCCAACCCAAGAGCTTCAAGAACTTGCTGACTCAATTCTAAAGAAAACACTTATCTAATAAAAGACTCATTTAGATTACACTGCCAGGTAATATACAATGGGGGTGGGAGGGGGGGAATGGTTGGTTCAAAGTTTCTTTAAGGTTCTGTGCTTGAAAAAACAGACACCACCTAGAATTTCTGAATATAATAAGATTGCTACTGCTTATTGATCACCAATAACTGCTAAGTGAGTTTCATATCTCCCAGCACTGTGCCCTCCCAACTAGCCTAATAGCTGAGCTTTACTGTTCCATTTTACAAATGGGAAGACTGAGATTCACAGAAGTAGAAAAACTGGGATCAGTATCGTTAAAACAGAGACACAGACCTTCAAGTTTAATGTTAGAACAAAGCAGATACTATACCTTCAAATTTGGTTTTACAACAAAGCACCACCTTGCCATGAAGACCTTCAATTCCTTTCTTAGGGACCCCAGACCCATTTGGCACCTCAGCCCCACCCTGCTAGGAGGCAGAAACCCTTTGAACCCCGCTGGCTGCAAGGCTCTACCTCTCCAGGTGGATTCACCAGAGGCTCAGTCTGTAAGTCCAATCCTTACTGCAGTTCTGCCCTAGTGGGCCTTCTCAGTGCCTGGAAGGGCGTTCATGTCTGTGCCCCTAAACCTTAGCAGTGGTGGATTCAGGCTCAGCTGAAATAAGACAAGTAGTGACTGGTGGGCCCAGGTATAAAGCAGGACTTCTGAAGAGGGACTTCTGAAGCAGGACTTCAGTGTTTTGTGGAGAGTGAGGATGAGACAATGTCTGGCTACAGAGCCCAAGCTGGCCTTGAATCTCCTGCCTCAGCCTCCAGAGTGCTGGGGTGACCAGCCTGTGCCACTGTAGAAGTCTGTCTTTGAGGTGCAGTTCTGGAACCCAGAACTTCCCGCCCACGAGGCCCCTGAGGGAGGAGATAACCAACTCCCTCCCCCAGCTGCTGAAACTTTCTTCTTCCTGCACCCACCAAGGTTCTGTTTACATTGCAGGGTTTGTCCCCAGGGAGCTGCTGGTGACAACCTACACAGTTTTCGTTTATCCAGCTGACCTGGAGACCCGGGCAGAAAAGCCTGGACTCTTGGAGCACTGAAGTGTCCACCCAGGCCGGGAGAGCTTGCTGTGCCCAGCAGCACAGGGGACTCCTAAGATTAAACTTTGAAGACTGTCCCTAACCCTCAAGAAGCTGCCCTGGGGTCGGCCACTGAGCCAAGTATTCTAGTCACCCGCCTGGACCTAGCGTTGCAGACTGAGATAGGCAGCTGGTCGTGCGCTGGCTGCAGTCTCTGGGCCCCCGGTGGGATGCAGGACAGGGTGACGTGGCACAAGAATTGAAGTGGGCGGTGAAGAACACTGGAGGGAGCGGTCAAGGCCCCGGGACACCTGCTGCTGACTGGGGCCTCCAGAGTCTCTGCAGAACCGAGTTGGCGCCCTGCAGCCCACTCACCGGACACATTCAACTGGCCTCCCAAGAACCAGCCGATCTTGCCCTCATTGAAGTCGCAGTCCCAGACGGTGTGGTAGGGGGTGTCCCAAATGAGCGTGTCACGCGCCACTGGCCCCCAGAAGGCGGCCGGCTCCTGGGCAGCTTGGGCGCTCAGCGCGGGGTATGAGCCGGGCGGTGCGGTGGTGGGAACGCGGCCCGGGAGCCGGGTGGCACCCGCGCGGGACGCGCTCAGAGCGCGCAGCGGCCACCGCGGCGGTGCCGAGCGCCCGCGCAGGCCGCCCACCAGTCGCCCCACGCCACTGCCCAGGCTGCGCGCCGCCATCTCGCCCGACGCCCCACGGCGGGTGCGGGAGTCGGGAGCCCCTAGGAGTCTCCGCGGCCCCGCCCCGGCTCCGCCCCCGGCCGCCACCCACCCCTCCCTCGGCTGAGGCTGCTTCCTCGAGCCCGCCTGGGTCCCACCCTTTCTCCCCGAGAAGGAGAAGGCGAGGGGTGCACCCGAGCGTGCGCACTGGGCGCGAAGCGGATCCGGACCCCCGTTTGGGGACGAATGGGTTTCTGCGATCGCTTTTTGAAAGCCCAGGCTTCTTCCCGCACGCGACAGCAGCGGCAGGTGCTTGGGTGAACAGTTTCCACGCCCAGGAGCTGGCGGCCCTTTGAAGGGGGAAGGATCTGACACGGAGTGGACACGACTGATGTTTGGGGAGAGCAAGAGCGCAGACGGGGTTGTTGACCGGCCAGGTCAGCATTTGAGAGGCTCAGGTCAAAGTTTAAATCGCTAGGTGCGCCCTTGAGAATGACCGCTTCTCCCAATGGCTCTGGGAAGGCCTGAGTCTGTAGTCTGAGGGTCCACTTCGTGTGGCCCACGTGCTGGCCTCGATCCCAGCATGTGTTACCTCCTGTCCTGGGAGGAGACAAAGTTTTAACCTTGGCTGGGGTCGGGTGGGGTGAGGTAGGTGGGGGTTTTCTGGAGTAATGCCCCTCTATCAGAAGCTGTGGTGAAGAATAAGTCAGATTAAGTCCACAGGTCTGGCCCTGCTTGACGCCTGCCTCCTAAATTCCATCTTGGAGATGAAGTTCTTTGTTGTTGAGAAACCAAGAGGGGTAGAAAGAGCCGTGTCTCTACCAAGTTCTTAAACGTTCCAACAGCCATGAATACATAATAAAAATAAGCACCAGGGGGGGGGGATTTTGGAAAACTAGTTTGTTGAGTTCGTTGTGCTGGCACGGACTTCTTCCTGTTGGCTCGGACCACTGCAGAAAGAGGCTCTCCGTGGAGGGGCTGCTGTGGGTGAGCTGCCGGGGCGGGCTGGGAGACACTGCCAATAATCCAGTGCAAACACATGCCCTGCACGCAGTCAAGTACTTCTTACTTTGAAAGTTCCCTAAGCAGGCTCCAGTGGTGCACTCCTGGAGTCCCAGCCATTCCGAAGGCTGAAGCAGAAGGACTCCTGCCTAGGACACCCTAGGCAACATTGCAAGACTCCAGTTTAAGAAACAAAACAAAAATTTGGCTAGGGCCAGAAACTGAAAGCACAACAAAGTCAAACAAAAGGTTGTCAAGTGCTATCACACCCCTGTCGAAATAAATAAGGAAGGAGCCCAAAGGAAAACGAATTAATAAAGAGCACATGGCTGGCTAATGGAAGAGGCTAGTACCCAGTACCTCCAACTACACCAATAAATTCCAATTTTAATTGAACATATACTATTATAAATAAGAGAAACAAAAAAATAATAAGAGAAACAATGTCAGATGAAGTGGCGCACGCCTTTAATCCCAGCACTCAGGATGCAGAGGCAGGCGGATCTCTGGGAGTTCAAAGCCAGCCTGGTCCACAGAGTGAGCTCCAGGACAGCTGAGACTAAAGGGAGACCCTGTCTCAAAAATAAAAAAGATAAATAAATAAATAAATAAATAAATAAATAAATAAATAAAACTCAGACATGTGTCTGAGAAAGGGCCACCAACACTTCCTCCACTAGTACGTACTTGAAATCTTCCTGCTCCATCAAAATAAGAGGATGAGTTGGGTGTGTGGCTCAGTAACAGAACATGTGATTAGTGTGCACAAGGCCCTAAGTTCCAGCGCCAGCACTCCCAACTTCCTCCAAAGAAAAGGCTTCCTGTCCTTGGGTCAATGTTGCCTGTAGTATGTCAGACCTGGCTGAAGTGATGCACGGATTGGTTGGACATGGCACCTGAGGGCCCCATCAACTCCAGATCCTGCTTCTTGGCTCCCAGCTGCCATACTATGAGGAAACTGGCCCCGCCTTCTGGAAGGCAAAGAGCCTTCCAGAATGAATGGAGCAGCCGCAACCCCACAACAGGACCTGGCTCTGAACAGGGGTGCCTCTTGCTTGAATGCTCAGTATGGGGGATAGAGTTTGGACTGAGGCCTCACCCTCAGTCCAAAAGACCTTCCTAGTCAATTCACTGGGTTGGAAGAAGTCACAGATGGTTGTAACTTTGTTGCTCAGCCATGGAGAGCTGGCACAAGAACTATGCCTAAAATTCACGATCTTCCTATTACCAGTCTCTACCTCTCTTCTTTTACTGGTTGCATTTTATATCCTTGCCCTCAGAACTGCCCCCTCCTGGGGTCAGTTCCAAACTCCCCACTCTTCCCTCCTGCTTGCTTGGCCACAAGAGTCCACTGTCCATCCTCTGACTTCCAAGCTGGTGTTTATAACCAGAACCTTTCATTCAGTCTCAGCTCCATATTCAAATGTTGGGTTTAGATTTTTGTTTTTTGTTTTTGTTTCATTTTGTTTTGTTTTGTTTTGTTTTGTTGTCAGGTTTTTTTTTTTTAAGATAGGGCTGGCCTTGAATTTGAATGACTTTTAACTTCTAATCTTACTCATACCCCATCCTACCAACCAAGATGCATCCCTAGGACCTATTCAAATAATCAACCTCTTGAGCATATTGTGTCCTGAAGATTCTTTACTCAAACACTGGCTTTCCAGATCAGGGAAGAGAAATGTACTTTCTCATTGCTCAGAGGTCACATACCCTTGTTACCCTAGATGTCCCCTCTCATACATGCCATTAGCAATCTGTCAACACATTCTGGGACTCACCTTCAGAACAGTGCTCCTTCCTCCTTTTCACTGGCTCCTGCAACAAACAACCTATCCCCCATCTGAACCATATTCTGCAGGCTTCTAATTGCATCTACCCTGTCCCTCTATAGCCAAACCAGCAGCCAGTCCAATTTCTTTTTTTTTGTCTTTTATTTTTTTTTTTTTGAGACAGGGTCTCCCTGTAGCCCCACTTGGCCCTGTACTCACTATGTACACTAGGGTGTCCTTGAACTCACAGAGATCCGCCTGCCTCTGCCTCCTGAGTGCTGGGATTAAAGGCATGCGCCACCATGCCCGGAAGTCCAATTTCTTAACAAAGGTTAAGCCTTGGGGTGTGGCTCAGGGGCCTCGAGTGTGCAAGGCCCTGGGTTCCATCCTCAAAAGAAAAGAAGGAAAAGAAAAAGGAAACGAGGTCAGATGAAGTTTGTCTGCACTCAGGGCTAGCCAGTCCCACTCCCTCCCTCCAGAGAAAGACTTCTTGCTTACCTTAAACCACAAGGCTTACCCTGGATACTGGAAGAGTAAGTGGTCCATGGAACCACATCTTGGGCATCTCCTGGGAAGTTTGTGAAATGCACAATGCCCTACCACAGGCTTGTATGCTATCACATCGTCAGGAGACCTGAAGACATAGTCAAGTTTGAGAAATGCTACCTTGGTCAGGTACACAGGTATATACCTAGAGCTCCAGCTACTTGGGAAGCTGAGGCAGGAGGATTCCCTGCCAACTTGGCCAAAGAGGAGGTTGGGGAAGAGGAGGAACTCTACCTGATTGATCCAGCCTCTCCTCCTCCAGGGTCTCTTTTTTTTTTTTTCTGCCCTGCCTTTCTCAGGCTCTAGACACACTGGCCTCCTTCTGTTCTCCAACCAACAGCCATTTGCCTACCTCAGGACCTTTGCACATACATACTGTCCTTCCTGCCAGAAGTACTTTGTCTTAGAAATCTATACAGATCACCTCTTCCAGCTTTTTTTTTAATTTTTATTTATTTATTTATTTATTTATTTATTTATTTATTTTATTATATATGTGAATGTACTGTCTGAATGTAGGTTTGTACACTCGTGTCATGCAATGCCGTGGAGGTCAGAAGAGGGCGTCGGATTCCCCTGGAACTGGAGTTAAAGACAGTTCTCAGCTGCCATGTGGGTGCTGGGGATCAAACCCCGGTCCTCTGCAAGAGCAGTCAGTGCCCTTAACCACTAGGCCATCTCTCCAGCCCCACCTCTTCCAACTTTCTTCAGGCCTCTTCAAAGATCCCTTTCTCCACAAGGTCTTCTCTGTCACCTACATGAACTTATCACCTCAACACTGATCCCCTTGTCCAACCTCTGACTTGTTTGACATAGCATGTGTATATTAGATTCTTGTTTGTTTGTTTTGTTTCAATGTATATTTTATTGAATTTTTTCGTGCACTTCGTATAAAACATTATCTTTATACCCTCCCATCCATACCACCCATTGCACCCCATGACTGGATTTCTGAATATGCATTCTGTCATATATGTGTAGTGAGATGTCTCTCTGTGCAGTTTCATCCACTAGAGCACGTTCAGCCAATCTAGAGTCTCTCCTGTAAAGAAGATCAGTTCTCTCTCACCCAGCAATAATCAGTGGCCAATAGTTCCTCAGCTAAGGTTGGAGCCTCCTGTCCATTTCTACAGTTCTATGCTGGGTTTCTTGTCTGATTGAATTTGCATAGGTCTTGTGCTTTGTGCTGGATAGCTTTAGTTGTCAACCTGACACACTCGGGTTGAGGGAGCCTCAATAGGGGAATTTCTTCCATTGGGTTGGCCTGTGACCATGTCTGTGCAGCATATTCTTGATTGTTGAATAATGTGGGAGGGCCCAACTCACTGTGGGTGGTGCTGCCCCTGTGCAGATTATTCTGCGTTGTATAAGAAAGCAGGCTGAAGTTTCACCATTCACCCCAATCGCAGCCCTTACATTCGACCATGCCCCCTCTTCTGCAGATTGTTCCCTAGGCTTAGAAAATGGGCACTAGTGGATGAGAAGCAAAACAATCTACTTTCTCGGGAGATGTCGTTTTTCGACTCTGATCAGTTCTGGCTGTTTCCTTTCATGGGTTGACAGTTTGTCCAGGTATAACCTCTCAATCCTACTAATGAAGCACAAGCAATTAGATATATAGGTATTTAAACAGTACTAATTATTATTGTAGGTTACTTTGGTATAGACACAGATGTTTGGATGGCATGATAATCCATGAATTATATTTTTTCTGTAAAAGATGACAAGGTCTTGGCCGGGCATGGTGGCACACGCTTTTAATCCTAGCACTTGGGAGGTAGAGGCAGGCAGATCTTTGTGAGTTCAAGGCCAGCCTGGTCTACAGAGTGAGTTCAAGGACAGCTGGGGCTACAGGAAGACCCTGCCTCGAAAGACCAAAAAAAAAAAAAAATGATGGCAAGGTCTTACTGTGGCTTATAACTTCTTCTCTAACCACTAGAGGATGTAAGCTTGTGGCATCAGCCATGAGTTATTCCTCCAAGGAGAGAGCTAATAGCCAATTAGATTTGGGATATACAGACATGTGGCTGCCACTGCTGAACAGTATTTCCAGGCAAGTGAGGTGTAGCTGATGCTGATGGAGGAGTCTTGCGTGACTCAAGGAGACCAGTATTTGCTTTATTGGTTTAGTGTCCTTTGGTAACACTCTCTGGCATTCCAGAGACCAACTACAGCAACATAGTCTGGACACTTATTTGATCAACATGGTTGTACATAAAAGCCCCACCAGCTGGATGTTGGGAGACATGGGCTGTGTGGGTTTGGGCATAGCTGCTTGCAAATTGGTTCTACATGAAGGATGTTTGTACTCATAACTTATTACTTATTGTTAAAAAATAAAAATTAAAAAATTGGAAAAAATAATAAATAAATAAAATAAAAAAGAAGTCATTCTCTAAAAGAAAGAAAGAAAGAAAGAAAGCAGGCTGAGCATGGGCCAGGGAAGCAAGCCAGTTCCTCCATGGCCTGTGCTTCAGCTCCTGCCTCCAGGTTCCTGCCCCCTTGGTTTTGTTTGTTTGGGGGGTTTTTTGGTCGGGGTGGGGGAGTTAGGCAAGGTCTTCCTGTAGTCCCAGCTGTCCTGAAATTCAGTATGTCAACAAGGCTATCCTTGTCTCTCAGAGATCGATCTGCCTCTGCCTTCCGTGTATTGATATTAAAGGTGTGCACCACCATTACCAACTGAGGGTATTTTTAGATGCCAATTACTGTTTTCATGACTGTGTCTCCAGCACCGGGCCCGTAGTACAGGCTCAGCAGATATTTGTTGAACCAGTGGCACAGAAAGCTTTTCTGTGATAGCTGTGGGCACAGGGGTAGGGGTCCCCCCCCATCATTTTTGCTTTCTAAATTGTTGTACTTTCACAGTGATAAAAGTATGTAAGATGAAAGCATGATTTTCTTTTGTTTTTTGTATGTGTGCTAGGGATTGAAACCAGGGCTTTGTACGTGCTAAGCATGTGCTATAAAACGGAACTATCACTGTGCTGGATAGCTTTAGTGTCAACTTGACACACCTGGGTTGAGGGAGCCTCAATTGGGAAAATGGCTCCATTGGACTGGCCTGTGGCCACATCTGTGGAGTATTGTCTTGATTGTTGAGCAATGTGGGAGGGCCCAGCCACTATGGGTGGTGCCACCCTGGGCAGGTTGTTGTGTACTGTATAAGAGGTCAGGCTGGGCATGGGCCAGGGGAGCAAGCCAGTGAACAGCATTCCTCCATGGCTTGTGCTTCAGCTCCTGCCTCCAGGTTCCTGCTGTGAGTTCCTATCTTGGGCTCCCTGAGTGATGAACTGTGACCCAGGAGATGTAAACTGAATAAACCCTTTCCTCTCCAAGTTGGTGTCGGTCAGAGTGTTTTGTCACAGCAATGGAAGACAAACTAGAACAATCACCAATTCCCTAACTCTATTATAAAATAAAGAAATACCATGCAGTTCCTGTTTCCTCTTTGGATTGAACAAAGAAAAAGGGATATGTACATAGAACAGCATCCACCAGATGGCACGGAATTGTACTGCCCAACTAAGAAGCCAAATGGGGCCTTTAATCTGAGCGTCACAGCATGAGGTCGAGATTGTCCCTCTGCCTCAAGCAGGCAGTCAGCCATCAGCTCTCTGGAACTAGAAGAAGGGTGAGGCTTACCCAGCCCTCTCCGTACAAGTTGGCTCCCTGGAACTCTCTCTTCTGGGAAAACAGGTCATCTGGACAGCCCTGGCCACACATTTTTTTTCTTCCTTCAGGGCCCTGGCCTTGAGGTCAGCAGGATGCAGAGCTCGAAGCCTCAGGGTACAGGCTGAAGGCTGCAAGAGAGGGAGCCAGAGGCTTGTCTGCCATCTCAGAACTGATGTTTCCAACCAGATTAGTCCTGACCTTCAAAGCCCAGGAGATTGTTGCATTTGCCCTCACTTTACCTGGGGATAAATAAGCTCAAAGGAGACAGAAGCCGCCAAGGTCAGGTGCTATGCAGATGTCATTGGTAGTTCTAGGCCTGCGGGGCTCATTGGGCAATTTACAGGGTTGCATGACCACAGCAGCTCTTTGCTTTTGTGGCTGTCACCTTATATTATACAGAGAGCTGGAGCCTTCCCAGCCACCTACATGCCAAATAACAAAATCACAACAATATAAAGATCCCAATTGTTTTACTTTCAATTCTTGACATTTTATCCCATGAAACAGATCCAGCGTTGCAGTGCTCAGTGTTGTTGCAGTGCTCCAGTGTTGCAGTGCTCCAGTGTTGCAGTGCTCCAGTGTGCCAGGCATGTTTTATAGACAGAGAAGAGCAGAAGCGGAGGTCGAGAAATGGATTGTTCATTTCAAAGTCACTCTCCTTGTAAAGCAGGATGGGAATAGAGAACAATGGACAAATGAAGGCAGCTCATGGAGTTTCCCCACCAGCCACATCGAGAGTGGCCCAGCTGTGAGACTTGCTTGATTGCTTTTTCCTCCAAAGATCAGACAAGCAGCCTGGTTTCAGCTTGGTGATTTGAACTCCACGTAAGCTATTTTTAGGGGTGTGTGGTGTGTGTGCGTGTGTGTGTGTGTGTGGTGCGTGTGTGTGCGTGTGTGTGTGGTGTGTGTGTGTGTGTGTGTGTTGCCAGTGCATGTGTGTTCCAGTGTGCTTTCTGTTGCTATGATAAACACCACGAATGACTAAAAGCAACTTGGGAAGGAACTCGCTTGCTTCCGCCCGTTTGCTCAGCTTCTACAGCCCAGGCCCACCTGCCCAGGGAATGCATCACCCACGGTGGGCTGGCCCCTCTTACATTAATAATCAAGAAAAATGCCCCACAGACATGTTCACAGGCCAGTCTGATGGAGGAAATTTCTCAGTTGCACGTTTCCCTCTTCCCAGTCATCTCTAGTTTGTCAAGTTGACAAAAAAGTAACCAGACCACCGCGTGTGCTTGCGGAGCCCTGGAGAATAACTCTGGGTCTCATCCACAGGAACATCATTTGCCTCCTTTGAGACAGAGTCTCTTGCTGGCTCAGGAGCCCTAGGAATTCTCCTGTCTCTGTCTCCTTATCCCTAGGATCAAAAGCATATCCTACCATACCTGGAATTTTTACGTGTGGGTTCTGAGGATCAAAGAGATCCTTGTGCTTTCAGAGTAAACACTTACTGACTGAACCATACCCTCAGTCATTCATTTCGGTTTTGATTTTGCCTACTGTGGTCCAGTCCAAAACAATAGCCTCCTGTGATGTTTATATAATGTAAGAAACCATCTTGGGCTGAGGATATAGCTCAGTGGTAGAACACGCCTGGCATACAGGAAGCTCTGGGTTCCATCCCCAGCACCATGAAAAAATAAATAAATAATAAGCCATCTTGGTTAGTGATGAATTGTTGGCAGGCTTCCCCTATCAATAAGGCCTAGCATGAAATCACCAAATCCTTTCACTGTGAAGTCAGTGGTTCCAAAAGACCCTATAAAATTCCTCCTTCCTTCTTCCTTGTCTCCTCTATTTTACTTGTCCTTCACTCTCCCATCCCACACTACCTTCCAGTGACACTCACTGGATAGCTATAGGACCCTCTCGTGCACGCCCCTCAGAGTTGAGGCCAAGACAAAGATGGACCAGTTACAGTCCCTGCATTGGATGAGGTCATGATGTGGATGTGCAAGCCCCAGTTCAGATCATCGGGATACAAAGTAACACTGAAGCGAGGCGTCTGTAATAGAGTGTGGGAAAAGGTCAGGGAAGGGGAGCGGCAGAAGCTGGCAGTCCCGGGCTGCTCCCGTAGGTAAAAGGGCTCCCCTCCCTCCCTTTTCCATTCCTATGAACTCAGTGATGACATAAATGTGTGAGGGGGGCTTTGTAAATGTTCCCTGCATCAGTGGGTGCCCAATGGTCCCTACCCAACCGCAGCAGGCCCAGGGTCTCACTGTGTGTGCAAACACTGTGGATGTGTATAAGCCTTCTCTACTCTGCAGCATCAACCCTGCGGCACACAGCCACACTCAGGATAAGTGACCTGACCATAAAGAGCAGGAAGGGGCAGGAAGTCAATGCAGGACCAACTGCAGGGACAGTGACACCTCCCTGTGGCCCTGAATGCCCCATGTTCATGCAGTTCTGCTCCATGGTGTCCTAAGAAGTCTGCATGAGGCAAAACAGCCAGACTCCACGGTAGCTCACCCCCTCCAGCCACATGTTCACTAAAGCCAGCCAACAACAAGACACCAAGACATGTAACTCTGTTAGCAGTGTTGTGGGTAGAACACAGGGCATTGCCCATGCTAAGCATGTATTCTACCAATGAGCTACACCCTTCCCCCATAGGAACTCAATAACACACTCTAATCCTGCACCCATATTAATAAGCCATGCCCCCTTCCAGGGACCTGACTGCCCCCCCAAATCCTGTATTGTGGAGTGACACAGCCTACTTCATGAAAGGCCTTCATGGTTGTGACCTGGAGATATGCTGTCCAACAGCCTGGNAGCCAGGGTCTCACTGTGTGTGCAAACACTGTGGATGTGTATAAGCCTTCTCTACTCTGCAGCATCAACCCTGCGGCACACAGCCACACTCAGGATAAGTGACCTGACCATAAAGAGCAGGAAGGGGCAGGAAGTCAATGCAGGACCAACTGCAGGGACAGTGACACCTCCCTGTGGCCCTGAATGCCCCATATTCATGCAGTTCTGCTCCATGGTGTCCTAAGAATCTGCTGAGGCAGAACAGCCAACTCCACCTAGTAGCTTCACCAACCATCCAGCTACCTCCAGCCACATGTTCACTAAAGCCAGCCAACAACAAGACACCAAGACATGTAACTCTGTTAGCAGTGTTGTGGGTAGAACACAGGGCATTGCCCATGCTAAGCATGTATTCTACCAATGAGCTACACCCTTCCCCCATAGGAACTCAATAACACACTCTAATCCTGCACCCATATTAATAAGCCATGCCCCCTTCCAGGGACCTGACTGCCCCCCCAAATCCTGTATTGTGGAGTGACACAGCCTACTTCATGAAAGGCCTTCATGGTTGTGACCTGGAGATATGCTGTCCAACAGCCTGGTCCCATCTGTTCTCTCTGAGTCAAAAGTCCAGATATTCACTTATCCTATCCTCCCTCTGCCTGTCTCCCAAGTGGTCTTTGGACCAATTGCATTATTTGACCTGTCAGGTAGATACTCAAAGATTTACTTTTGCAGCAAATAGCACAATTTCTGGGCTCCTCCAAGACAAAAGGCCATAAGGGAGGAGAGGGGAGTTTAGGGAATGAAGTTTGGGCATGTCTGCACTGTCTGCCTGGTGCCCTGCTCCCAGATGTCAGAGGAACTGGACCTCCCTTCATCACATCTGCCTGCAGCCTAAGGACTTTGTGGGGCCCCCAGCCTCTCAGCCCAAACCCAAGTATAAGAATATGGGCATAGATTGACGACAGACTGCAGTCAGGGATGAGCCAGCAAATAAGTCCCTGCTGATTTCCTGGACTGTCCTTGGGTCCCAACAAGTGATTAACAATGGCCCAACCTTTGAGGACATCCTCTGGGAACCCAAGTGTGTTTCCTAATCAGGAGGTAATTATGTCGGCATTTACAGCCCAGAGGAATTATAAAACTGGCCAGCACTGCCGCCAGGTGGTAGGATTCTAACCTTGATTTCAGAGTCATCTTTCTGTTCTGTCTGGGCAATCCTATGCTTATGATCTTCCCCAGAACAAAACAACTAGAACACAAGGTATTCCTTAAAATCACGCTGCCAGCAAAATAAGCCCAGGAGCATTGCCTTAATACAAAACCCCGAGAAGAGTTTCTGTGTCCTAAAAGAATTAGTGAGCACGGGGTGACTCAGAGGGCCAAGGCTGATTGATAGTCTTTGATCTCAAGGAGTGGATACTCTGGGTAAGAAGATGAGGGGTCTCTTTTCTACATTCAAGACAGATCATTGATGTATTAGACTGGATATATGAAATTTATTTCATTAATAAGTATCTTTTATGAGCAAATAGATGGATTTATCTTAAATGTGATAAATTCGGAAACATGAACTCCTACATTGAAAAGAAAGTAGAGAGAGAGCCTCCAGCAAGTGGCAGACATATGTGGTGGAAGGAAAGGAAGACACTACAGTTCAAATGCACGCAGAAGCTTCAAAAAGAACAGATGTGCAGAGCAGGAGAGTGCAATAGAGACCCTCTGACTTTTGGCTGATAGTCAATGACAAACTGAATTAAAAAAATCAGAGAGGAGAAGCATGCAAGAGTCCTTATCTATATGAAAGAATATACTAATACCATGCAACTCTAGAAGGTTGATACAAATGTGTCTATTTATGCAGCTTCAAGTTTATGCAGAGTTCTTGGAAAGCTAACAACAGTGCACAACTCCAAACCTTTGGTAAAGTAATAGGAGCGAAAGTTTCTAAATAGGTGAACAGATAGTAGCTAGCTATCTGCTCAGGAGGCTGAAGCAGGAGAATCACTTAAGGCCAGGAGCTCAAGCCCACCCTATGCAACACAGCAAGACTCTAACTCAAAAGAACAGACAAACAAATAAACAAACCAAGTGCGGGTGGGATAGGGAAGGAAGAAATAAAGATTAGTTGGAAATAATAAAATAGAATTAAGGAGTGTACATTAACTTTGTCTTAGTAATAATTGTGAAATTTTTTTTGGTCTTTTTGAGACAGGGTCTCCCTGTAGCCCCAGCTGTCCTGGAACTCACTCTGTAGACCAGGCTGGCCTTGAACTCACAAAGATCCGCCTGCCTATGCCTCCCAAGTGCTAGGATTAAAGGCGTGCGCCACCACGCCCGGCATAACTGTGAATTTTTAAATTCCTCCATTAAAGCAGAAAATATAGCACAGAGTCAAAAGAATAGAAACTTTGGAAAAGAGGATACAAGACACAGGGTGTGGGGCACACATGAGGCACACGTTTAGAATTTCACAAGAAAATGTAGCGAAGCCAAAGAGCCAAAAGCTGCAAATTATCCATAATCAACAAAAAAGATTACAGAAATCATGAAAGTACACACATTCCAAACAGGTTAAATACAACAAAATCATCGCCTCTACACATTCTGGAGAAACTGTCAAAAAAAGTCAGAGTCATAAAAACAGAGAAGACAGATGTCCAACCAGGAAGGGGATTACCGTCAACCTTGAGAGGTGTAACTAATGAAATCATCTCTCCAGAATGAGGATAAGATATGTTCTCAGACAGAAACCAACAGCATTTCTCGGTCTAGACCCTCACTATGAATTGCTTCATGAAGGAAAGATTTGAAATGGAAGAGAATGATGGACAAGAGAATTGCTAGTCCAGTGAGTGAAAGAAAATAAGCATTAGGAATAAGAAAATCCTGAGATGAGCCTGCTCCTCAGGGTTAAGAGAAGCAGACACAGAAATTTCCGTGAATGGAATAGACTCTCTCTCTCTCTCTCTCTCTCTCTCTCTCTCTCTCTCTCTCTCTCTCATCTTTTTGAGGCAAGGTTTCCCTGTAGCTCCAGCTGTCCTGGAATTCTCTATGTAGACCAGGCTAGCTTTGAACTCACAGAGATCTGCCTGCCTCTGCCTCCCAATTGCTGAGATTAAAGATGTGTGCCACCACACCAGGTCAGCCACTCTTTATGGTAAAGATTATTGGAATGGATTTAAAAGAAACAGCTAGGACTGGAGAGATGACTCAGAAGTTAAGAGCACTGGGTGCTTTTCCAGTGGATCCAGGTTCAGTTCCCAGCACTCACCTGGCAACTGACAACCATCCATAACTCCAGTTCCAGGGGATCTGATGCCCTCTTCTGGCTTCCAGTGGCATTGCACACATGGTGCACTTACATATATGCAGGCAAAATACTCATATGTGTAAAATAAAAATAATTTTTAACTAAAAAATTAATAAATTCCAGCAATATATGTTTCAACACACACATAAGGCCCATTCAGAAACACTGTCAGTGGGAGGACTGAAAACATTAACCAAATAAACATAATTTAAATATCAAGAGGCATGATAAGAAAAAACACCATTCAGGAGGCAGAGGCAGGTGGATCTCTGTGAGTTCAAGGCCAGCCTGGTCTACAGAGTGAGCTCCAGGCCAGTTGGGACTAAAAGGGAGACCCTGTCTCAAAAAATACCAAAAAAAAAAAAAAAAAGAAAGAATAAACACTAGAGGAGAAAGAAAGAAAATGAGACAGCAAATGCTTATCAGGAAGGTCCAAGAATTCCTACTTTGCACATCGCCCTAAAACTGTGAGCAATAAATGAGAGAAACTTGAGGAGAAACCAACAAGTGAACCCTGACAGTATTTCAGTGTATGTTTGCACAGTCCTAAGCTGTCTCCTGGACCTCAGTGAACAATGTCATCCGGATTCACAGAAGTAACTGGTTCACTGAACTCAAACTTTGCTGACAAAATTGAACTGAGCAGGTAGTTGGCATGGAAATGGGGTTGTATACCATAATAGTTCTTAGTTCTTCTGAGTTCCATAATCCCCCTGTCATGACCAGGACTATGAACCTCACCCACCCCTCTTCCCCCCACTCCTACCTCATCTTTGCCTGAGACTCTCTAGAATAGTTATCTTGGCTTAAGAGGTGACCAAGGGACAGGAACAGGAAACTAAGGAGTGTGACACAGCAAGCAAAGGTCCATTCTTCAGTTCATCGCCTCTGCAGGCAAGCAGGACTGGATGCCACCAGGACCTCAGGCTTCTGGGTAGCATGACTTCAGAATTTTCCATTATGACTAGGAAGAGAATCTGTCACAGAAATTCACCCAGCCTTGCCCATGTGCCTTGCATGCTGCAGCACTTGTCTCATATGTGTGCACACTTCTTGTGAAGAACTCCTTCCAGGTCACTCGGGTAACAGGACCAGCGTCCTCTGAAGGCCAAAGAAGCCCCAGAGGAATACACAGCTCACCACAACAGTGGCTGGAGTAAAAGATGGTTCCAAAGTTTTGATGTAGGGCCTCAGAGTGACTTAATCAGAAGGACTCTGCATAGTGTTCCCTGGTAAAATGAATACACACACACACACACACACACACACACACACACACACAATATAGAAAAAATTTTAAACTGGCATTGTGGGGGCTGGAGAGATTGCTCAGTAGTTAAGAGCACTGGCTTCTCTTGCAGAGGATTCAGATTTGGTGCCCAGCACTCACATGATGGTTAACAATCATCTGTTACTTCCAGTTGCAGGAGATCCAATGCCCTCTTCTGGCTTCTTTGGGCATTGCACATAAGGATGCACCTACATACAGGCAGGCAAAACACTTACACACGTAAAATTAAAATAAATATTTTTTAAAAAACTAGAATTGTGTTGAGGGACTGGAAAGGCAGCTAAGTGGCTAAGAGCACCAGCTGCTCTTGCAGAGAACCTGGGTGTGATTCTAGCACCCACATGGTGGCTAACAACCATGTTAACCATCATATAGCACAGAGTAGATTTTAAGTTATTACCATAAACTATTATTGCCCCAGGCATGGTGGTGCACACCTTTAACCCCATCACTCAGGAGGCAGAGGCAGGTGGATCTCTGGGAGTTCAAGGCCAGCCTTGTCTACATAACAAGTCCCATTTGTTATGTAGGGGCTATAGGGAGACCCTGTCTCAAAAAGACACCCCCGCCCAAAAAAAAAGGTTGCTTGGCAGGAAGTGGAGGCATATGGTTTTAATCCCAGCCCTTGGGAGGCAGTTTGAGTCTAGGCAGGGCTACATAGAGAGACCCTGTCTCAAAAAAATAAATAAATAAAAATAAAGATAACATGAAAGGTGGAACTTGTTGCTTTGCTTCATCGTAGACATTCTACAGTGCACATATTTCAAAACCTTGTCCTGTAGCAGGTGCAAATCTTGTCTATTAAAACAACTAAATAAATTTTTTAAAGAATGAAAAGGAAAAGAGGTGGTATTAGAGGGTCTTTACTGGAAGAAAGTGGCAGAGAAATCCTGAAATATTAATACAAGACTGAGCAAATTTTGCAAAGGCTGAAGGATGAATAATGCCACGAATGTAAACAAAGACATTTCTTTTTTTTTTTTTTTTGAGACAGGGTCTCCCTGTTGCCCCAGCTGGCCTGGAACTCACTCTGTAGACCAGGCTGGCCTTGAACCCACAAAGATCCGCCTGCCTCTGCCTCCCAAGTGCTAGGATTAAAGGCGTGCGCCACCACGCCCGGCGAACAAAGACTTTTCAATGCCCACGTGGAGATCAGGGCTCAGGAGGAAGAATGCCAGGTGGTGTTCAGAGTGACTTAAAGAACTGAAGAAAAGAACGGAAATGCCTCTAAATGAGTGAACGTAAATACATATTAACTACATCGGCCAGCAGATGGCGCCTGTGTGCCATGTATAGGGCACTAAGAACTACAGTAGGAGACCTTGTAAAATTTGGGGGCAGGAGTCCATAGAAGTTTGAGAATACCCTTAGCTCCAGTTTCTTTCTTGGTCAGAGTCATAGTCAATGACACGAACCACTCCACCGCCAGCTTTATACTACACAACTGTCATGAATGTGGTTTTATTCTCACCAACAAAGTAACAAATGCGGCAACTAAGAAATCCAGGGAGGGCTCCCCAAAGTGGCTCCCTTCAGCAGCGTTCCACTGAGGGTGAGCCTGTCAGTCAGCTTCCGTTGCTGTGATCACCTGAAGTAAGCAATGTGCACCCGGATTTGGGAAATAGTGGGCCGAGCCTGCTTACCTCAAAATATGAGCTTTCCAGAGAGCTTCCCTTATTTTTAAAAAAAAAGTGTACCAAACAATTACACACTCTGGTAAAAGCTCAAATAACACAAAAGGATGTATAACACAGACCAACCACCACAACAGCAGCCAACTCAAACATTTGCTTATTTTGTTTTGATTCTTTAAAGGCCACATACTGCATCAAAAGGAAATCTTAACAAATTCCCAAGAATTGGCGTAATTTAGAAATTTGTTCACTTACTAAAATTCAAAATCAAGTACCAAATTATAACCAAATGAAAATCCATAAATCTAGATATTCAAAAATCAATTATAAGGCATTGTAGGGCATGTAGCTCAGTGGTAGGGTATTTGGTTAGCATGCACAAGACCCTAGCTTCAATACCCAACACTTCGAACAAACAAACAACACATTTCTAAGTAATTTGGGAATTAAAGAAATTGAAGCTACATTTTCTGGGAATGAAAACATCACAAAATAAACTCTAAGGTGGGTGGGGGTGAATCGCAGCTAAAGAAGAAACTGAATAAAAATAAATACCTCCTCAAAAATAGACAGAAATTTCTCAGTCAATGAAGCGCTCTCCATGCAGGTGTGAGGGGGACCCAATTGATCCTCAGAACCCACATAAAAAGGCAGGCATGGTAGCACAGGCCTGCTATGCCAGCCCTGGACAGATAGACAGGTAGATCCCTGCAGCTCACTGGCCAGCCAGCCAATTTGGCAAGCTCCTTACCAGTGAGAGAACCTGCCTCAGAAAGCAAGACTGGCAGCATGAGGCTGACACCTGGTTTCCACATGCAATGCGCACACAGGCATACAAAGCACACACACACACGCACACACATTGTACCAAGCAATTATATTCCTTGGTTAAAAACTCAAGTAAAGGGGCTGGAGAGATGGCCTAGCAGTTAAGAGCGCCGACCACTCTTGCAGAGGACCCGGGTTCAATCCCCAGTACCCACATGGCAGCTAAGAACCGTCTTTAACTCCAGTTCCAGGGGAATCCGATGCCCTTTTCTGACCTCCGCAGCATTGCACAACACAGGTGCACAAACCTACATGCAGACAGTACATTCATACACATAAAAAATTAATTAATTAATTAATTAAAAAAAAAAAGCTCTAGTAAAGCTGGGCATGGTAGCCTTTTATCCTATTACTTGGGAGGCAGAGGCAGGCAGATCTTTGTGAGTTCAAGGCCAGCCTGGTCTACAGAGTGAGTTCCAGGACAGCTGGGGCTACAGGGAGACCCTGTCTTGGAAAAAAAAAAAAAAAGAACCAACTCAAGTAATACAGAAAAATTTATAAAAGACACCAGCCCTCCAAATCCCATCTTTTTATTATTTTATTTTATTCTATTGATTCTGCCATACTGGTGTGAAACTCAGGGCCTCACACACAGGAGGCACTTAGTGAAATCACAAAGGCAAATTTTTCAAGTCTCTTAGCTACTCAGAAGTATTCCTGCCAAAGACATACAACCTGGAATGTAATAACACGGAAGCATTAGTTAGCCTGGCATAGTGGCACATGCCAGTACTGAGGAGGCAGAGGCAGGTGGATCTCTGTGAGTTCAAGGCCAGCCTGGTATACGTAGTGAGTTCCAGGACAGCTGGAGCTAGAGGGAGACCCTGTCTCAAAAAGACCAAAAAAAAAAAAAAAGTTTTTTGAGACAAAGCCAGACATAGTTGTACAAGCCTTTAATCCCAGCACTTGGGATGGACATGAGGCAGAGGAAGGAAGATCTCTGTGAGTTCAAGGCCAACTTGGTCTAAACAGAGAGTTCCAGGAAGCCAGGCTACAGAGTGAGACCCTGTCTCAAAAAATGAACCAAATAATTGATACAAGGTTTTGCTATAATAGATAAAGCTGGCCTCAAACTCTCGATTCTCCTTCCCTAGCAGCCAAGTGCTGGGGGCGCCAACATGCCTAGCTACACATAAAGTTCTTGCATTCAGATTTAGAATATTTCTTAAAAATATTTTGTTTATTGTTTTTGTTTTATGTGTATGAGTGCATTGCCTACATGTATGTAAGTGCACCCTGTTGTTCAGTTCCCACAGAGGTCAGAAGAGGGCATCAGATCCCCTGGAATTGGACTTATGGATGGTTGTTATCTGCCATTTGGGTGCTGGGAACCAAATCTGGGTCCACTGTAAGAGCAGCCAGTGCTCTTAACCACTGAGCCATCTCTCCAGATCCCAGATTTAGAATATTGAGTCAATACTGTGCTATGCTAAAGTATATTCAGACTAGACTACTGTATTAAATTCAGTATCAGGGGGCTGGAGAGATGGCCTAGCGGTTAAGAGCGCCAACTACTCTTGCAGAGGACCTGGGTTTGATTACCAGCACCCACATGGCAGCTGTGAACAGTCTTTGACTCCAGTTTCAGGGGAATCCGACACCCTCTTCTGACTTCCGAGGCAATGCACAACATGGGTGCATAGACCTCTATGCAGACAGTACATTCATACACATAAAATAAATAAATAAAATTTTTTAAAAAGAAGGGATAAATTCAGTATCAGAAATTGCATTTGACTCTGTATTGAATCAGTTTAAATTTTTATTCAGATTTAAAATTCTGCATTCTAAAAATAAATGAAATAAAATTCTATATTATTTTTAGGTTTAGAGTATTATAATCCTCGTGTTTATTTTTTATGATATTCTGTGTGTGCGCATGTGTGTACAGGCACATATGTATGTGTGTGCCATGGTGCATGTGTGAAGGTCAAAGGACAACTTGCCAGAGTAAATTCTTTCTTTCTATTATATAGATCTTGGGGCTCAAACTCAAGTCATCAGACTTAGAGGCAAGAGCCTTGACCCAGTAAGCCACCTTGATGACCCTTATACTCAGATTTACCTCAAAGTATTATATTGAGGTTTCCAAAGTTGATAAGAGAATAATGTCCTTATTCTTTTTTATTATTTTTTATGTGTATGAGTGTACTGTCTGCATGTAGGTTGATGCACCCGTGTTGTGCAGTAGCACAGAAGTCAGAAGAGGGCATCGGATTCCCCTGAAACTGGAGTTAAAGACGGTTCTTAACTGCCATGTAGGTGCTGGGAATCGAACCCAGGTCCTCTGCAAGAACAGTCGGTGCTCTTAACCACTGAGCCATCTCTCCAGCCCCTAATGTCCTTATTCTTAGGAAGTGCACATAGTATTAAGAGATAAAGACAGACTGTGTACAATTTAACTCTGAAGTGGTACAGAAGAAAAGTGTGTGCGTGTGTGTGTGTGTGTGTGTGTGTGTGTGTGTGTGTGTGTGATCATTTCTCATTATCCATGGGGATGAGTTCCAGGATCCCTAAGATGCTGACATCACAGGCACCCATTGGTGGCATTGTTATGGAACCTTTGAGGTGTAGAGTCTTGCTTGAGGAAGTTTGTCCTGACAAGAAGTGAGAAACTGGGCTACAGAGCAATGAAATGAACTTGCCAGGTTGAGAGTCAAATGTAGAAGAAACTCAGAGCCCAAGGAGCTAAAACACTCTTGAGGAAGAACACAAACACAATGGATGGCCCAGGGGATCGCTGATTGATACTCAAATAAATGGAAACTATTGAAGCTGGGTTAAGGTTTGGGGAAGAGAGCTAGGCAAAGCATTAAAATAAACAGGAATCACAGAGATGGATCCAGAAAGACCACTGCCAGCCACAGACGGAGGAGTGGCTTTTAGGTAAGCCACTGAGACAATCACTTATCCACAGAAGGATAAATGAAACTGGGCCTTCACCTTGCAGCTTAGAGGGAAAAACACTTCCAGGTAAATTAAAGATGCAAGTGTGGAGATGAAACCAAGCTTTCTGATGTTTTGGCTTAGGTGAAACCTCAGTTCCCCCAGGAATGTAGCTTATGAGAGTCATTTTATTTTGCTTACAAATTAGTGAGACTGTTGGGGCTGGAGAGATGGCTCAGCGGTTAAGAGCACCGACTGCTCTTGCAGAGGACCTGGGTTCAATTCCCAGCACCCACATGGAGGCTAAGAACCATCTTTAACTCCAGTCCCAGGGGAATCCGACGCCCTCTTCTGACCTCCTCGGCATTGCACGACACGGATGCACCAACCTACATGCAGACAGTACATTCATACACATAAAAAAATACAAACTAGTGAGACTATTGTAGCTAATTTCACAAAGTACCCCTGACCCCCTCCTCTTCATATTTATAGTCAGGTTCCCTTCTTTGTGTCCTTGGGCTCTCACATCTGTAGATCCAGTCAATCATGAATCAAAATTATTTTTAAAGCACATCTGTAACTGAACATGTACAAATTTTGCATAAATTATTTCCAGTATTGACAGTGTTAGCTGTTAAAAGTCACCTGGAGGGGCCTGAGGTATGTGGAAGGATATACGCAGGTTCTCTGAAGCTGACATGTCTTAGTTACTTTTCTGGTGCTGTGATAAAATATCATGATCAAAAACATCTTAAAGAAGGAAGAATTTAGCCAGGCGTGGTGGCGCACACCTTTAATCCTAGCACTTGGGAGGCAGAGGCAGGCGGATCTTTGTGAGTTCAAGGCCAGCCTGGTCTACATAGTGAGTTCCAGGACAGCTGGGGCTACAGGGAGACCCTGTCTAAAAAAATTAAAAAAAAAAAAAAAAAAAAAAAGAAGGAAGAATTTATTTGGCCTATGGTTCCAGAGGGATATGGTTCACCCTGGTGCAGAAGGCATGATTTTCAGACCATGGAGAACAACTGGAGTTTTCATTTATTTGAACTGCTAAACTACAGGAGACAGCACTGACTGTTGGACCTTATTCTAGGGGCTTCTAGAAAGATCCTTCATTCACAAATGTTCTCTAAGGAGCAGCAGGGCTACAAGAGCTCTGACAAGACAGCTTCCCAAACTGGCCTTAGTGAGGTTGTATGACAGTTTTCAATCTCCTTCTGGCCATCAGCAGCACATTTCCATAGACACACGATTCTGTGTGTAGAAGATGGGGAGATTTGGCCCTGCCACCAGCCTCTGTGACCAGATCCCACTGGCCTGCTGGATAATTTGAATGAAGACTCTAGAGGACTATGTGAAATGTCTTGGCTCTCTCCAAATCAGCACTAGGACAACTGGGTAGAGGACACTTATATGAACAGTCTTCTTAGCATACTGTGCTTCCTCTCAGTGCTGCGGGTGGCATTCATGCCAGGCCCCAGCACATTCTACCTTTAAAAGCATGTTCGCAGGGCTGGAAAGATGGCTCAGTGGTTAAGAGCATTGGCTGCTCTTGCAAAGGACCTGGGTTCGGTTCCCAGAAAGCACATGCAGCTAACTATAACTCCAGTTCCAGGGGATGTGACACTCTCTGCTGACCTGCGCCAGCAATGCATAACACTGGTACACATACACAATGCAGACAATACACTCATACACATAAAAATAATAAATAAAAAAGCATGTTTGCTCAATGTGAGCTCTGTTCTAAACTGAGAAAGTGATAATAAATAATATTAATGCTGATAATTACTTTCTTTTACCTTTTTAAAATATATTTTTATTGTTATTAAACTTTTTCATACATCATACATCATTTCTCAATCCAATTTAGAGTCATTTCCCTTTCCATGCCCCCCACCCCACCTGAGTTCATGCACTCTGCCATACATGTCTTGCATCTTTTTCTGAGTCTTTCCAGAGTTTTTTTCAAAGCAGAGGCTTATTGTTTTGGGGAGAACTTCACTGTTTCAGTCAGTTTTTTTCCAGTTCTTTTGTTGTTGTTCTCTCCAACTTATATTGCATACATATGTATATGAATATATATACATAAATATATACATAAATATATACATACATACACATATCACCTGAATCAGAGGATTTTTATTTTTAGGCTAAAAGATATCATGTTTTCCTTAAGGAAGTGTTTGAAGTTTCCTCCTTGGCAAGCCCAAACAACCATCAATCCTGCTCTTGTGCTCCACGCTGGGGTCTTTCCTTCCCACGGTCACCCAAATGAGATCCAGTAAGCACCCATCCTATCTTGATCTTCCTGTACTAGCCTCCATGATACAGCCTGAGTAGTACAACAATGGCAGTCTATATTCTGAAGAGGCTGAAACCCCAGTAGCTGCTTAATCCACAAGCTGGATGTCTCAGCAGTCCCCATCTGGCATTGAAGGTTTGGAGGACTCTTGGAGAGACATGAGTCTTCAGTCCATATTGGAGGGTTAAAAAGCTGTGTCTCATGTCTTTGAAGGATGGCAAAAGCAGTGGCAGCCACAGAGTAGATGCACTTGCCAATAAGAATTGAAGACAGGCAAAACAACAGTGCTCTCTTTTTTTTTTTTCTTTTTGTCTTTTTACTAAGATCTCAAGTTTTATATCTGAAGTACAATTTCTCAGGCCTTACTGATTATTTCTGGTTATACTTTCCTTTTGGGTGCTTAAGTTCACACAGTTAGCCCAGATTAAACAAGTTTTTTGTTTTCTCAAGGTCAACTGAGGATCTGGACCTCAGGGGTCACTCGGGGTTTTTTTGGCGGGGGGAGCCCCTGGCTCCTTTTGGCTTTTCATTTACCAGTTCCATCCACTCGAGGACAAAATTGGGTCTTGCTAGACCAGGCTTCCCTTTCTGAAGCATGAGCATATTTTCCTCTTTCTAGACTGGACACTGGCTGAAGTCCCATTAGTGGATCTCCAAGACCTCCCTACAAAGGAAGACTGGTGACTCACATTTTCAGGACATTTCAAGAGATGCCCCCATGCATGATCCCCTGGGACTTAGTTGACCTCTGAGGGCAAGGAACAAAGTTATCTCTTAGGTCCCTCGGCCAAAATTTTCTTTTATCTTTACAGTAGACCTTACAAAAGTTAGAGAATATAGATAATTCTCCCCAAGTATCTGCTTATCTGTGACCTAAAGATAAACATATAGATATTTTATTCCTCATGTATTTCTCATACATAACATCTCCTTCCTGTATCATCTACACTACCTTACAGCCTGCCTCGGGGGGGACTGCTGATCAGTCCCTCTCTCTTCCACTCTGCCATCAGGAGCGCAAATAGATTTTGTTACTTTGTCAGCAAGAGCATATAAGAATTCTGCCCACATGGCCTAGCATGTCATGCAATCTGACAACGAGAAGTCTGAAGAGGCCTGCTGGGGTAGTATTAATCCATGATGGCAGTCGGGGTGACAATGGTCTCCTCTGTGACTGCTGGGTTTGGACAAACTGTAGAAAGAAAGTCCAAGGATCACTAACTTGACATGATAGGCCTTAACACAAATGACAGAATATATGAAATCCAGTAACGGGAACTATGGGTGGGTCGGAAGAATGTTTAGTACCCTGAGTATGAGAGGCCGGGTCTCTGGGGCCACGACTGAGGTGCACGCGAGATGTGTGGCCTATGGACAAAAACGCTGCCACACACCAGAAGTTAAACTTCTCAGAAGTGTATGGTAGAACTAAAGAAGCCGACAACAGCCAAGAACCATCCAAAATTGTGACTGGCTCTCTGATGATCCTAGGAAAACAATTAGAGACCACAAAAGATGCTTGACATAAAAGCTTGGGTGGAGTACGTTGTGGAGTGGGCTGCGACGGACCCATATGGCTTCCTGCAACAGTTATTTTGGCTCTCACTCCACTGTTCCTAGCCAGTACTGTACTGTCCTGGAAGTTGGCCAAGATGATTGAAGCCAGGGAGAAAGAGCAAAAGAAGAAACAAAAACGTCAAGAAAATATTGCAAAAGCTAAACGACTGAAAAAAGATTGATGGAACTAACTGGTTCTGCAACTAGAGAGAAATCATTTGGAAAAGTATGCAGCTTTGGAAGGACTCAACTAAGGTCATTTGATTTCATGATAGTATTATGTAGTAACTTAATTCTGATGCTACCAAAATCATGTCCTGACTTCAGTACTGTAGTTAATTTTAGGATTGGAAATAGGTTTTTGGTCTCTACTGTCAGCCATTATAAATTAGCATTTATTATACAGGTGGAGCATCCCTAAATTTAGGACCTTAGTGCTGTAAAATCTGACACCTGTGTGGAGACATGACACCAAGAGTGGAAAGTTCCTCACCCAAGCTTGTGATGGGTTGCAGTCAAAACACAGGTGCATCAGAAATATATGAAATTACTTTCAAGATATGTGAAATATAAATGAATTCTGTATTTAGTCTTGGATCCCATCCTCAATGTATTTTGCAGAAATTTTAAAACTTGAAAAATGAACATTTTTGTATGCTCAACCTGTAGTAAAAACTTAACTGACAGTTCATCATGTTAGAGCTTATATACTCAAGTGGAAACCTCCTGTGGAGAAAAACAGCTATAGATTATGATTCCCATTCAAATGGTGGTTTAAGATGGGTTCAAATTTGGACAGAGGGTATAAGGAATGTAAAAGAATTCTTCCCTCTTGGGGCTCGAGAGATGGCTCAGCAGTTAAGAGCGCCAACTGCTCTTGCAGAGGACCTGGGTACAATTCCCAGCACCCACATGGTGGCTAAGAACCATCTTTAACTCCAGTTCCAAGGGAATCTGATGCCCTCTTCTGACCTCTGCAGCATTGCATGATACGAGTGCACCAACCTACATGCAGACAGTACACTCATACACATAAAAAATAATATAAAAAAATTAAAAAAAGAATTCTTCCCTGCCACAGACTGACCCAGCCGGGGGTCCCTCAGACTGTGGGAATCAGGGTCTTGGAAGGAGGGCACAGGTTCAGCAAAATGACAGACAGAAACGACACCAGAATGGCTTTGAATCTGCTGCATTTTACTAAGAGCAAGCAACTGATTATATAGTACAAAGCAGGGAAAACAGATCAGGATCGGTGTGTCTCTAGGAACAATAAGCCCATTACTGAGGAATTCACACCTGGGTTTCCAAGGACAACAAGCCAATTAAATTTACACATCAATCAGAAGCACTTACACATAGTATATTGCTCACACTGTCTTGGCAGGGGAGATAAGACACAAACAGTGGTCATAAAACCACAAACCATGAATAGTTTATTTTGTGAGATGTGAGACATTGTTTTTCTTTGAAGTTTCAATTTGGTTTCTTCCCGTCCTCCCTGGTGCCCGATCTTCCCATCCTCCCAAGGCCATTTGTTATCTTTAGGCTGCAATTTGAGCCATGGCCTGGGAGAGCCTTTTGATTAGTTTTGTTTTTTTACATTACTTTTTCTTAAAGGAGAAGCCCACCACGTGCCTCTGACCGAGTATTGTTTTTTATCATGCATAACTGTAACTAAGATTTTTATTTTACTAATTCTATCAGGGACTGAGATTTTATTTTTATTAAGTCTGGAAAAACACTTTTGTTATTTGTAACTGACCTATGATATCACTCAGTGTAATGTTTCTCCGTATGATTTTGCTTAGGTTTGTAGATATCCATGCACGTTGTGTAAGTCAAATGTTAGTGGGTGGAAGCTTCTGTTCACTTGATTTATTTCCAGACACATTTAACTGCCCCTTGTCTGGGTTAATGTAATTAACTGAAGCTTAGGTTGTGCTGTACTCAGGAAAAGAATCAAAAGACAATATGCAAAGCCCAATACCCAGGAAGCGGCATAACATCTTTAGAGTGTGTCGTGTAACATCTCCAGAGAAAACACTGCTTTGCTTCTCACCCACCTGTGCCCCTCTCCCAAAGCCTAGGGAACAACTTGCGGAAGAGAAGGCATGGTAGAATGTAAGGGCTGTGGAAAGATTGGGGTAAATTGTGAGACTACAACAATATGGACTGGACTCTCAATTGATCAACATACTTGTACATACAAGCTTCTCCAACTGCACTATGGGAACCTTGGGTTGTTCAAAATATGAACATATATACTTGCAAATTGGTTTTACATGAATGTTACTCACATTCATTACTTATACTTGACAATCACCTTACTTCATGGTTAGGATTTTTGGATACTAATTGGCCTTAGTGTAAAAATAAACTTTACAGCCCAATTGATTAAAGCCTGCCATTACAATTGGGGCTCCCCCTCTTTTTGTATAAAAGAGGGAGGAGATGCCAAAAGCCAAAACTGTCAGACATACATACTCACAAAAAATTATTAACTTACTTATCTCAGGATTTTACAAGCCAGCTTACTTATCTCAAAAATTTACCACCACCAACTACCCAATGCCATGCTGCCTTTCAGTATATCTGTGTTACACTGCTTCCTTATAATGCTTCACAACAATAAGATAAGGTAAAAAATCATCTACAAGGGACCTGAAAAGACACTTATATCACTCATAATTTAGACAATCTTCAAAAAGATATTGCAGCCTTAAGCAGGGCCCATTTGGATGATGATAAATTAGAATCTCTAGCCAGTGGGCTAGAATTAGGCATTAAAGCCTTAAATCCTTTAAACTGGACCCAATATTTCATTTTTATAGGGATCATTTTTTTCCTTATTATCATGGTTGTGCTCCTCTTTCCTTGTCTCTTCAGACTTGTGCTTAGTTCCATTCACTCAATTCAGCGTGACATTACTAAAATGCATCTTAAAAACAAAAAAACGGGAAACGCCACAGCAACTCCAGTGTCGTCTGTGTGAGCAATGACGAAAGTCATAATAACAGATGGGAGATACGTGCCTTCCGAGGCTAGGCTTCCTGGTGGTCCCTGGCAGAGTACTCGGTCTCAGCTTCCAAGATCATGACGCACTACAAAGATGCTTCATGAGTGTTGGACTTTGTACACTGTCTTTTGACTCTTTTCCTGAGCTCAGCACAACCTCAGTCCCAGACAAGGGACAGTTAAATGTGTCTGGAAATAAATCAGACAAACAGAAGCTTCATGAACCTAAGTAAAATCATACAGAGAAACAGTATCTAAAGGCTCCTTTGTCCTAGAAGTCCCCACAAAGATATTATGAATGAAAAACATTACACTGAGTGATATCATAGGTCAGTTACAAATAATAAAAGTGTTCTTCCAGATTTAATAAAAATAAAGGCTAAGTCCTTTTAAGCAGGAAGCTACATCTGATAGAATTAGTAAGATAAAGTTTTAGTTACAGTTATGCATGTTAAAAGTGTAACACTTAGTTAGAGGCACACGGCGGGCTTTCTCCTTTAAGAAAAACAGAACTAATTAAGAGGCTTTTCCAGGCTTTTGGCTTAAATCACAACCTGGAGATAAGTAGTGGCCTTGGAAAAATCTAGTCCCAGGAAGGATGAGAAACATCGAATTGGAACTTCAAAGAAACAAAAACTGTTTATGGCTTGTGATTTTAGGACTGCTGTTTTGTTGCTTATCTCCCCTGCCAAGACAGTGTGAGCAGTATACTATGTGTAAACTTCCATTGATGTGTAAACTTTATCTGACTTGCTGTCCTTGTAAACCCAGGTGTGAGTTCCTTTAGTAGTGAGCCTTTTGTTCTTGGGGAAGTGCAAATCCCCAGCCTGCTTTCCCAGCCTGCTTTCCCAGCCTGCTTTCCCAGCCCGCTTTCCCTGCTTGTGATATAAAAACTTGACTTGATCTCAGTAAAAACGCAGCAGATTCATAAGCCATCTCTGGTGTGGTCTCTGTCTGTCATTCGCCTAATCCGTGCCATCCTTCCAAGACCCTGGATCCCGCAAATTGAGTGAGCCCACTATTGTGACGGTTTGCGGCACCTGATTTATTTCCAGACACATTTAACTGCCCCTCGTCTAGGTTAATGTAATTAATTGAAGCTTAGGTTGTGCTGTACTCAGGAAAAGAATCAAAAGACAATATGCAAAGCCCAATACTCAGGAAGCGTAACATCTTTAGAGCACGTCGTGATCTTGGAAGCTAAAGCCGAGCACTCTGCCAGGGACCTCCAGGGAGCTTAGCCTCGGAGGGCACGTATCTCCCGTCTGCTATTATGACTTTTGTCATTGCTCACACAGGCAACACTGGAGTTGGTGTGGCACTTCCCTCTTGTACAAATATATATATTTTTTTAATGAAAAAAAGAATTATTCCCTGCAGTAAAAAGTTTAACTTAGTTTAAAAGAGCTATGTTAGTAACCACAATTTAAAAATCATTATTGTTTATTTCTTGAAATAAAGCATTTCTGATTTTCTCAAAGGAAATATTAATGAGTATGTCTACTTGGATTTTTCATATGTTAGCCTTTGAGACAACTGATAATTATGAAGACATTCTGCATTTTTTTCTTTTAATTTTTAATTCAATTTTTGTGTATTTCATACAGAACATCTCTATCAGTCTTAATCCTCTTTATAGCCCTTCTCCACTGGCACCTCCCACAGCCCTGACTGTCATTTGTGTTAAGGCCTATTGTGCCAAATTAGTGTCTCCATCCATTCCTCAGTGCAAGTTTATTCACTGAGCTCTAGTCAGCCTCCCCACCCAGAGTCCCTCGCTTTATGAAGATCAGCTCATCTTCACCCAGCAGTAATCATCTGGGATATATTTTTTTCCTCTTTTATTTATTTTTTAAGGGATTCTACAATATAATAGCACAGTTGTTTGCCATACAATTAGGTAATTGGTGCATTTTTTTGGAGTGAACCAAATTATTAAGCTTAAGCAATGAATGTAACATTCATGTAAAACCAATTTGCAAGTATCTATGTCCAAATTTTGAACAACCCAAGGTTCCCATAGTCCAGTTGGAGAAGCTTGTATGCACAAGCATGTTGATCAAATAGGAGTCCAGTCTATATTGCTGTAGCTTCACCATCCACCTATCCCAATCTCTCCTCCAGCCTTTTACTTCTACCACGCCTCCTCTTCCGCAAGTTGTTCCCTAGGCTTTGGGAAAGGGGACAAGTGGGTGAGAAGCAAAACAGTCTATTTTCTTGGAGATGTCATTTTGGACTCTATTGTCTGTTCAGGTTGATCCCCTTCATGGGTTGACAGCATTATCCAGTGATACCTTTTTATTCCTACTAACAAAGCACAAGCAATTGGACACACAGGCATTTAAGCAGTACTAATTATTATGGCAAGTTAAGCTGTGAGCATAGACACAGATGCTTGGGTACACTAATCCACAACTGTGGTTTCTCTATAAAGGGTGACAAGTTCTTATTGTGGCTTATAACATCTCCTAACACTAGAGGAATAAGCTTGTGGCATCCACTGTGAGTTATTCCTCCAAGGAGAGAGCTAATAGCCAAATAGATTTGGGATATATATATAGACACATGGCTGCCACTGTTGCACATATCTCCAGGCAGTTGAGGTGTAGCTGATACTGACAGAGGAGTCTTGCTTGTCTCAAAGAGACCAATATTTTGCTGTATTGCTTTAGTGGCCTTTGGTAATGCTCTCTGGCATTTCAGAGGCCAGTTGTACATTAGCAAGTGACATCTCAAAACATGTTTAATTAAATCTAATTTAATAATGGATTATCTTGACCATGTAGAACACCACCTACTGGATAGGCTAATTTTTGTACCTCTGAAAACTGCCATTTTTCTTAAAGGAGTTAGAGCAACATGATTTAAAGATTACAGTGAAAATGCCAAATGCTGTTAACACCATGGAATCAGTTTCTTATGCTGACTAGAACTGTGGAGTAAATGTCTTATCAGCTAATTTTCTGATTATGTAAATGCTACTTTTGTTTTTAACTAATATAGTACTGGTGTTTCAATTTTTAATTTTTTTTTAATGTGTATGAATGTACTGTCTGCATGTAGGTTGGTGCACCTGTGTTGTGCAATGCTGCAGAGGTCAGAAGAGGGTGTCGGATTCCTCTGGAACTGGAGTTAAAGACAGTTCTTAGCTGCCATGTGGGTGCTGGGAATCAAACCTGGGTCCTCTGCAAGAGCAGTCGGTGCTCTTAACCACTGAGCCATCTCTCCAGCCCTCAATTTTCACTCTTACAGATTCAAAACAAAATTTAAAGTTTCACATTTGTGAAGTCATGCTTCATTACTAATAAAGCCTCAAAAGTTTGAAAATTTTTGCTAGGCATAATACTGATTTCCAGAACTGGATAAAATGGCAATTAGAAGTTCAAAGCTGCCAGGCGTGGTGGCGCACGCCTTTAATCCTAGCACTCGGGAGGCAGAGGAAGGCGGATCTTTGTGAGTTCAAGGCCAGCCTGGTCTACAGAGTGAGTTCCAGGACAGCTGGGGCTACAGGGATACCCTGTCTCGAAAAGACCAAAAAAAAAAAAAAAGTTCAAAGCTAAGCTGGGTGTGGTGGCACATGCCTTTAATCCTAGCACTCAGGAGGCAGAGGCAAGTGGATCTCTGTGAGTTCAAGGCCAGCTTGATCTACAGAGTGAGCTCCAGGCCAGCTGGGACTTGAAGGGAGACCCTGTCTTGAAAAAAAAATGACCTTTTGCCTATTAAATAAATATGGCTTTTCTAAATGTATTATCTGGTAACTACTGAAATATTTAATAACATGGGGCTGGAGAGATGGCTCAGCGGTTAAGAGCACCAACTGCCCTTGCAGAGGACCCGGGTTTGATTCCCAGCACCCACATGGTGGCTAAGACCTGTCTTTAAGCTGGGTGTGATGGCACACACCTTTAATCCCAGCACTTGGGAGGCAGAGGCAGGTGGATCTCTGTGAGTTTAAGGCCAGCCTGGTCTACCGAATGAGTTCCAGACCAGCTGGGGTTATAGGGAGACCCTGTCTCAAAAAGACAAAAAAAAATTTAACAGCTTATTAATGTTTTCTGCACCTCTGGTAATGAATTTTAATTGGACTAATTGTCCAATAGTATTAATAGAAAAATGAAACTAAATATTGAAATTTTTTTAAAAGTTAAAAAATGTCCTATATGAAATACACAAAAATTTGGGCTGGAGAGATGGCTCAGCAGTTAAGAGTGCTGACTGCTCTTGCAGAGGACCCTGGTTTGATTCTCAGCACCCACATGGTGGCTAACAATTGTCCAAACTCCAGTTCCAGGAGATCTGATGCCCTCTTCTGACCTCCAAAGGAATTTCATGACATAGGTGCACTTACATATGTGTAGACAATTCACTAATACACATAAAATAGAAAATAAAAAGATAAACACAAAATAAAATTGAAAATGGAGAGAGAGAGAGAGAGAGAGAGAGAGAGAGAGAGAGAGAGATTCCAAGGATGGCAGAGAATGGAACTACCAAGGTCTCTGGATGCTGATGAGCTGCTGGAAGTATCTCCACATCGCACAGGCCAGGAAGAGTCTCCCAGGGCTGGGCTTGCCCAGTTGAGCTCCAGCTTCTCTCACACCAGGAGGAAAGCAAGCAGACCTCCCTAGCCCTACATTTTGCTTGTCCTACAGTTCTTCTTGTGTGTGCAGTGAGGGAGGAAGTGTGTGTGTTCCTGTTACAGGTGCCGCTGTGGAGGGAAGAGGCCAACGCAGTCATCTTCTGTGACTCTCTACCTTATTTTTTGAGACAAGGTCTTACTGAAGCAAGAGCACCCTGATTTAGTTAGATGGACTGACCAGTGAGCTCCAGGGATCTTCCTCCTCACCATTTAAGAATACTGGTTCCCCTTCCAGAGGACTGGAATTTGGTTCCCAGCACCCACATGACAACTACCAACAGCCTATAACAACTCCAGTTTCAAGCAATCTGAAGCCCACTTCTGGCCTCTGCAAGCACTATATGCACATGGTATACTTACATATATGCAAGCAAAACACTCATACGTGTAAAATAAAAATAATTAAAGAAAATGTGTGTGAAGCTCTCATGAGGCAAAAGCTCAGAGCCTGGACAAGCTCAGAGCCTCGATGAGCTCAGAGCCCAGGCCACCATCTCTAAGCAAGAAGGGTGAAACGACTTCTGGTCTTCATCAGAGTTTCAGTCCCAGAACTCAGCCAGAATCAGTAGCAGCCAGACTACATCAAAGTAAGAAGGTTTGCTCTTTCCATAGTAAGGAATCTGTAATTTTTTTACACTATGGAACTAGCAGGATAAAAATAGACCAAAGGGAGCCAGGTGTGATATGTACACCTTTAATCCCAGCACTCCAGAGGCTGACGCAGGTGGATCTCTGTGAGATCAAGGCCAGCTTGGTTCACATAGGGAGTTCCAAGCCAGCTGGGGCTACATGAAGACCCTGTCTCAAAAATAAAACAAAACAAAACAAAAAAACAAGCAAGCAAACAAAATAGACCAAAGGAAGGGACTGCCCATTTTCTTATTTGAAAAGAAGGGAGTCCCAAACCCAGCCTGGTAGAATCCTGGGCTAATTAACATAGGAAGCCCTTCACAGCAGACAACCCTTTTCCAGACTCTGAACTCTGAAAGGTAGCTCAGACATGGCTGCCTTCTCAGAGTAGGCTTCACAAAGAAGCCCCGTTGTAAGTACTGTTGCCTGAACAATAATGCGCTCTGGATGTTCCCAGACTAAAAAGAGCACAGGGTGAGAGGAAGACCACCAAGGGACCAGCAAGTAGCACTGAGAGGCAAACACAGCACAGTTTATTTTTAAATAATAAATAAATGGTAAGGTAAATACAGGAAAGGAAACATTCATGAACCCAAGTCATTAAAGTGCTTTCAAACATAAATTTGGGGGGGGGGGCAGTAAAACAAGTTTGGTGTGACTTTCAAACAGTCTCCAGATATTTAACAATTGTTTAAATATGGTCCCAGGCCATTTCAGAGGAGGAGGGCAGTGTGGTTTTCTTGGCTGTTTACAACTTCCAATATTTAAGAAAATAACACTCAGGACAGAAAGTTACTGCCTAACATGAAAACTGAAATGTCCAAGACCAAGTTCAAGGAAAAGATAATATATAGTTCATTCATTTGTCTGCATGGAGACTTCATTGTCAAGACATCTGACTCTCTTGCAAGGAAAAACAATTCTATTTTCTTCTAGGTGTGTTGGCATGTGCCTATAATCCTAGCACTGATGGGATGAGGCCGACCAGAAGTTTGAGGCCAGTCTAGGCTCACAGCAAGACCAGGTCTCAACAAAACAAAACAAAAAACAAAATTTTCTAATTTAGAATGAGGATGTCAGACTAGACCAATAGTAATTATTGAACCACATCTCAGGTGGTGCCAGGCAGTAATAATGTCTTTTTTGGATAGGGTCTTATATAGCCCAGGCTGGCCTCAGGCTGGAATGATCTTGAGCAGCTGATCTCTCATGTCAACCTCCCTAGTGCTGGGATTACAGGTGCATGCCACCACACCTGGGGATTGAACTCCGGCCTTCTGTATGCTAGACTAGCAATCTACCAACTGAGCTAAATTGTGCCCTAGCCCTAAAACTGTCTTGTAACCTTAACGTCTTCCCTGTTCAAATTCTACAAAGGAGAATCAAAATTTTATACCAAGCTGTCCAGGTGGTTTTTAAGAATGTTCTCCACTCTAGAATTAAATGGAATTTCCCCTAAATCATCCATTTATCCTCTGAAAGTGGTAATGTTACATTTTTCCCCCAGATGCCATAGAAAGAAAATAGCAGGTGTTTGTCTAGGATCACTTTTGTCTTCTGAAAAATACCTGTGAGGAATATGCACATTTCCAACCTTGGTGGATAGGACCGTGGGTCTCATGAGGCCCCCACTTTTGAGGGCTGGAGTTCCTTCAGCTCTGCAGCAGGGGAACAACCCTGAGCACTGGAGCCTGGGGCCACTTTCTTGGCCTCCTGCTGCGTGGAGCTGGACAGGTCTATGGCCACATCTTCCAAGCTATTCTCAGGGTTCAAGCTCTTTTTGTCTGAGCTGCTCTGGGGTCCTTCCTGACTCCTGCTAGAGTCTTCTTTGGGGTCAGAGCTCCAGAGTCCCACCAGCTTTTCTTCACTGTCTGGCCTCCTTATCATCCCTTTGGATTTTTTGTGCAGCCCTTGAGGAAATTTAAAAAAAAAAATAAAAATTCAGAGACTAGGTAAATTTCTTCTGCATCATTGTTCTTTAAATCCCACTAAAATTGTTCTGTTAGAGTCCCTCTGGGGCCTATTGGAGATCCAGGTAGACAACCCCAAGCAGTAGGGTTCAAATTCCTTTGTTGGGTGACTTGACCTAGTTCAACACTGAACCCACTTGCTTGGGTGGCTGAAGTCCCATGGATGACAGAAATCACCCTCTCCCAAACATGTGATTTCAGATGACTAGGCTCGGCTCTCAGCCTCCGATTCTCTCTAGTCTCTTCAGCTCTTAGGCAAAGTCCAGGCTTGTTATCTCCACCTATCAGCATAGTAACTTTCCCAACCTAAAATACCACCATGACACACCTAACTCATCTGCTCCCATTATTTGGTTGTGACCCATTCTGCCAAACTCTGAACCCAAACAGAGCAGTTGTGGGAGAGACTCCCCAGAAGGTCCCCTCCCCCAAAGGACTCCTCACCACAAATAGACTCTACGCAAGTCGGACCAGGACCTTACCTGCTAATTCAACAGTAGGGACAAGGGACTGCTCAAGGTTTTGTCCTGCTGTGTGGTCCTACTAACTATAACCTTGCACCCTAAACTCAATGGCTACTCAAATAAATGTCTAACTCCATTCAACACTTGGAAAGTATGTAAGAAACACAGTGCCAGTTTATCGGTCCACTCTAATGTGCACCAATGTGAATAGACTAGAAAGCCTTCCCAGGTACCGCCTCAACAATTCAAATGAAAACGAAAACTAAGCCGTGAAAGTAAGCAGAAATTAGATGCCAGGTTCTGGGCCTGAACCTGAGAGCCGGTCAGTGCTTTGTTCTGCAAGGTGGAGCTGGTGAGGACCCCGCCCGCCCCACCTATCCTGTCCTGGAGGCTTACCCAGAAGCCAGGGTGCGTAGGAGCTCCGCAGGCTCTCTGCAGAGTTGAGCACCGTGTCCGGCAGCGGGATGCAGTGGCGCACCATGGCTCCGTAGAGCCCGTATTCAGCCATCACGCTGCTGCCGTCCCAGCGCTTCTCTCGCTTACGCCACTTGGCCCTCCGGTTCTGAAACCAGACCTAGATGGGGCAGACCCGAGACAGAGGGATACAAGAGACCCCGTGAAGAGGCATGCCTGGAGGAGCTCACACTCTGTGATCTACAAAGGGCCCATTCTCTCCACCCAAGGCAGTGGAGGGGTCCCAGGGCGGCAGTAGCGTGGCAGCGGCCCTCCAAACCCACAGGGACTCAGCACCTGGAGATAATGCAGGAACCGCTTCCGCTGAAGTTTTCTAGGGAGTCCGCAATGCAAAATAAGGAATGCGAAGGACTCCTCCCACCCAACCCCTTAGTGCCTAAAGAGGCTGCTCAGGGGGCGGTTCCTGATGTTAGTGGTTGGAAACTCAGGCAATGGCCCCAAAGAATCTCAGGTTGGTGGGTTGCCGGTGCTATTTCTCATGCAGAAAATTACATTAAACACTACTACGAGATTACTGAAGCTTAAAGGAGTGAGGTGGTGGCAACTCTTCTGACAAAGAACAAAATTCTCTGTGCAAGCCTGCAGACTCCGAGGGCACTCCGGGGGTGGACATCTGTGTGGATGTAGACAGCACAGAGAATGACCCCTAGCCAGGCTATCTGTGGTGCTCTCTTTAAGGACTGAAGGTGAGGGGTATTTTTACCGGAATATCTTTATACAGTTTCTAGTACAGCATACAACTGTATAATTTTTGGACATATTCTTTATTGTTATGTGCTTATTTTGCCTGCATGTGTGTGCGTGCGTGCGTGCATGCATGTATGTGTGTGGGGTGTGTGTGTGTGTGTTTGTGTGTGTGCAGATGAGACCATGTGTGCCACTGTGGGCCTGTGGAAGTCAAAGGACAACTTGCAACAGTGTTCTCCTTTACCTCGTGGGTCCGAGGGATCCAACTCAGGTCATTTGGCATGGTGGCAGGTGCCTACACCCACTGAGCTATCTAGCTGGTCCACAGTTGTGGAATCTTTGAGGGCAGGTTAAGGATACATAATAATAAAAGAGAAAAAAATGCATGAGGGCCAGAGACACCATTATGGTGCCTTAAGTGACAGCTTTTACAAGAAGAGTACCATGTTGGGCTGGTCTGAGTAGCTGTGGGTAGCTCACTGTGTACAGAAATGATATGTTCTCTGCAGTATCTTTGGGAAGAAGAAAGGAGATCCCCTAGACACCTGTATTCGATCTTCAGGGAGCTCCGTTTTCATAGCCAGCATTTCCCGGGCGTACACATCAGGGTAGTGGGCCTTGCCAAAAGCCTTCTCCAGTTCTTCCAATTGGTGTGCTGTGAAAATTGTCCTGCAGGGAGCCAGAAACATGTATGAAATACACTAGAAATACAAGAGCTATTTTACAGACTCACAAAATTATGTCTTTAAAATGGAACAGATTTCCCTTGAGCCCCCTGAGAATTACAGAATCATCTTTGCAAATGGCTGGTGTTGTTCTTTCTCACTGCCCGCCAGTAAGGCTGCTAGGCTTGACATACATTTTTGGATGCTGATCTCATAGACAGAATTGTGTCCATCTGAAGAAAAGCAGGACAGCCTGGCCCTGTACCTGTGTCTCCTCTTCTTCCTCTTGCCCAGGGTAGGGGATGTCTTTGGGTCACTCTTTTCTTCACACGGGCAGTCCCCATCTGTCAATACAAGGAGAAGATGACTCTGAAAGTGGGGACACTTTTCATGCCGATTTGTTGGCATTTTAATGGAGGGTTGTGCGCCTGCTGAGGATGTTTTTTACGTGTGTGAGCATCTGTGACACTTTCCATACTCCAGGCACTGTCATCCACTATCTCAATTATTCTTCATAGAATAAAAAAGAGTTGAAGGTAGCTACTATTATTGCCCTGTCAGACTGAAAAGGTAAAGTTGATTCCAATTTCACACTGTGCGCACCCAAAGCTACTCGGCCACTCTGCCTTTTCTAGAGTCCCACAGCCGCTAGATTCACCCCCTCCCATCTCACCTCAACTTCCACACTGACATTTCTCAGAGGCAGGACTGAGGTGTGTGACATCAGAGTCTTTGTCAGAACTCACCCTGCCCTGATGCACCCATTCTAGAGACCAAACCTGACACTTATGTGAGACACATATGCCCAAATGATGTGCAGATTCTCTTGAAAACTGGACCATTCTACTCTGTGGTGTCTGTTCGTGATCAGCATAGCCAAGACTACAGGAGAAGAAAGGTGAGAAGCCAAACTATGATCAGATTCATCATTCAAAAACAGAATTTTCCCCTGAAAAATTTTCTAACTGAATAAGAGCAAAAGTAATTAAAAAAAAAGAATGCTAGTTTTGTTCCTACACCAATGACACCATGAGAGAACAGTGAGCTTGGATCATAACGTGCTGTGCTCTGCTGTGCTCTCCCGTAGGCAGCCACGGAGACCTGAGGTCAGGGAACGCATGAGAAGCCATTACTTATACTTGCCACAGATACAAACCACTCGGTGGATTCAGACTACTTAGCACCCCCAAAGTAAAATAGTTTTATGTTGATTACATGGAAATGAGAATATTTGCATATATCAGATTTTAAAACTTGTATTTAAATTAATAACTGTTTCTTTTTCCTTTTAAGGTGAAGAAATTTTTGACCGAACAGTCACAGATGCTCTTTCCGTTGGACACTCTGCCCTGCCCACCAGGAAATGAATGCGCTCACAGAAAAAGATCTTGTTGCATTTCACCGTTCCTTTTATCAGTGTGCAGAGAAGAAAAAATTCATCCTAAGACTGCGGTCCTTGAATTTTAATGACACAACTCATTTCACTACTCCGATAGGCACATTCACTAAAGGTGACTACCCACTATCCAGCTGAGTGCCCCCTGCAGATCTTCTATCCTCTCAGACATCAGCAAAACTCCAGCACTCTGTCCGGTGCTCTATTAGACAGAGTTCCACTAGGTCCCGGTTTTCTTGGATAATTCTCCCCCTCCGCGCCCCCTCACGCTCCCAGTCCCCCAATTTCTTGTCCTAGTCCTTTGTAGAATTTCTTGCTTTCCTTCTCTCTCCTCACAACCCGCCAAGACTTCCTTGAAAGAACAGACTTGGACCAAACGTAAGCCTCACCGCGGTGGAACCGGCTGGGCGGGGTGGTTTCTCTCCTCTGCTAGCGTTGGGAACAGGGCGACTTTGCAGAGAGGAGCTGGAGACCCGGTACCCCTTGTTCAGCATTGAGGCCCACTGTTCCACTTTAGCCCCCCAGCCCTCTTCAACAACCAGCTACTAGATCCGTTTCTTAGCCCTTTGCCTTGGGGAAGCAGGCTGGAAACACAGACTCCAGCCATCGGCGACCCACCCGCTGCCCGACAAGGAGCTGTCGGCCCGAGGGTCTGTTTATAGGGTTCTGTCGACATCCGAGATCACTGTCCCCGCCGTCTGCGGGAATCCGACCCGGGAGAGACCAGGGGTTGGAGCCCAGAAGGGCAGGTGCCGCAGCTGCGGGTCCGCCTGTCCCGAGTGGGCTCCGTCTGGCATCCTGGCCTCCCGAGATCTGGGGTGGCCGGAAGGCGGCAGAGCTCCAGCCAGGTGCTTCTGGCTGTGGCAGGGTCGGGGGCGGAAAGTGTGGCGTGATTACCCAACACGGAGGCGCTCTGGCTGCGGGGCTGGCTGCCGAGTGCGGGCGGCGGAAGGCCGGGGGCCTGCGCGTCTGCGGGCTCGGACCCGGCGGGCGGCAGGAACTGCAGGTCGGCGAGGAGCAGGCAGCGCGCGCGGGCGGCGGCCGGAGGCTGCGCGCCGAAGCCGCAGAGGAGGCCGAGCCCCATCGGGAGAGCCGCGCGCGCCGGGCACCGGCCGCAGAACCCTGGCCGGGCCGCCGCGCCCGAGGCCTCGCAGCCCGAGCCCAGCCCGGGCCCCGCTCGAGCCGGCAGGTCCGCCTCCAAGCCCAGCAGGTCGGTGATGGCGAAGCTTCGAAGCCGAGAGGTGGCGGGAGCGCCCGGCGCCAGGGCTCTACTCCTGCAGCTCCCGTCGGAAAGCCCGTCCCGTCCGGTCATGCTTCTCAGACCGCCAGGCCAGACCCGGCGAAACGCGTCCTCTCCGGTCACCTTCGAAGAGAAGGCTCGGCTCAGGCGATGCTTTACATGGGGGGAGGGGGGGACTGCCCGTCGGACCTGGACGGCCTAGAAGGCACCAATCAGCGGGGCGCAGGCTATCCAGGCTGCCACCCGGGAGTGGAGGCGCCACCAGTTCCCCCTCCCCAGGGTTGTCCCCCTCCCCGCTGTGGTCCCTTCAGCCACCTCTCTTCTCTCCAGCTGTCCCCTGGCCCACCCTACTCCCATTCTGTGGAAGGAAAAGTTCTGTGCGGTTTGCCGGTCGCTGTGAAACCGGCAAGACGCACATCCGGATGAGCCTTCTATCCTCTGGACACTCCCGGCCTTCCCAAACCTTCCCACACCTGCCCCGTGAGACCTAGGGTCGACTGCCAACCACAGCCCTCTCCTACTACCTAAACCTCGCCGGCGAGCCCTCCAACTGCCACTCCCAGCCCAGAAGGCCGTCCCTGAAAAATCCCCGATAAGAAAGAAGTAGACATTTTGTATTTAACCCACGGCGGGCCACTCCCCTTCCAGCCAAACCCTCCCTCCCTAGTTGTCAGAGGGGCTGGAGGATAAAGTACAGCAAATTCAGGTGAGCTGCAGAAAGAGGAGTAAGTAGAAGCAGGTGTGGACTAGGCGAGACTGGGACCATGGGCAACGTACGAGGTTTAACAAAAATACGCATGGCCCACTGCAATTTGGATTTCAGATAAGCAATGAGTGGTTTTAGCACAAGGGTATTTTATTCAGCAACCCTAAGTGGAGGGTGGGTGGAAGAACAGAGCCATCTACTGACTGGGACGCGCTGCTCCTTACCGATACTAACGAATGATTGCCAGGTTTTATGATTATTCAAAAACAACTTCCACTTTCATGTGGAACTTCTATATTTGTTGAATTTGAGCTCATCAAAATATGTGGGCTAGCCACACGTGGCTCACCTCTGGGCCACCGGCCCATCCTCTACTCCAGACCAGCCCTTCTCAAAATCGCCTAGTTCTCACGCGGGGCCGGACAGTCCAGCGAGCGGCTCCCTGGAGACCTGCGGGGACCGGCGCCGCCTTCCTGGCGCAGACCGGTCACGGTCCCCGCGCTGCACAGCGCACCCCTCTAAATGCGTCCGCCACTGCTAAACTCGCGGATTAAACAAGGGGCTCGGAAAATGACAATTACAAGAAGCTGCGCATTAACTTTCCATTATTAAAGGAAGACCCAAATCTCCCCTCCAAGCTGTTCTCCGGATTAGCAAAACAGTAACTTTCCTTGGGGATAATTGTCCTCGAGTTCCGGGATGGGGAGAAAGCTTTAGAGCTGATGTCCCTTTCGAGCTCTGCCAGGTTATTTTCGCAAATTCACCTCTGGCTTTATGGGAAGGCGTCAGAGAGACAGAGCCCAACCAACTAGCCACGTGGCGGTTTGTAACCCTGAATTTGCCTCACCTGGTCCTCGACCTGGGGCCTCCCTCTCCTAGGTGCTGCCTGAGAGGGCAGGAAGTCACGGAGTTGACAGACCCCCCAGTAGACAGTCCAAGGTACCAAAAGGTCCCTAGTGGGCAGGAGCCTGACCTCTGCCTCTGCAGACTGCGGCCTCCCGCAACCCGCCCCCCCCGAAAGTGGGAGTGGGGGGACTGCCTTCCGTCCCCTGGGGGGGGGGGATTCCACAAGGCGGAAGGAGACGACTCTACAGTTGTCTTTTGGCTCTACATGCGCACCTTGGGTCAAGTATCCTTCCCTCACACAAAATAATAAATAAAAAAAAAAAAAAAAAAAAAAAAAAAAAAAAAGGAAGGAAGGAAGGAAAGAGTGAGATTTTCACAGTCCAGTCTCACTGAGGAGGCCACTCCTCTTCTGCACCCCTGGCTGGTCAGAGGATCTGAATCCAGTCACAGATCATGTTCAGTGCTTGATGCCCAAGGATGGAGGCTCTGGAGCACGGGAAAGTGCTCTCCTCGCTGTCCCTGGAAATGGCGGGAGGAACCACAAGTGACTTGGGCACGGAGTTGCCTCTGAGCCCAGGTGCGTGGGAAGTCTGTGTTTGCACAGATGTTTACATATTGTGTGGTCTTCCCTGACAGCCTGATGCTTCTCAGCCATGTGTAAATCTAGGACAAGATTCTGCTCCCTGAGCCACGGCCCCGCCCCACCCCACCCAGGGTCCTTTAGGAATCCCAAATTGGTTAAAGAGTCCAAATCTGCCTTCACCAGTCAGAATTATCCAGGACTCAACTAATCAGTCATGGCTTCTCAATTCATTATGTTCAGGGAAAAGTCACCAACCACAAAAAATGTGCCAAGCCAGAGTCATACTGGGATTTGTCCAATTGGGGCCCCATCCACAGACATGCCTGTCAGCCTTTCAGAACCACTATCAGCCAGCTGGCAGTACAAAGCCCCCCAGATATAGCAGGAGACCCAACATGGGACACTCCTTGTTGCTTTTGTGCCTCTTGTTTAAATGTTGTTGCAGCCCAGTATAGTAGTGCATGTCTCAGCCGGGCAGGGTGGTACACGCCTTTATTCCTAGCACATGGGAGGCAGAGGCAGGCAGATCTTTGTGAGTTCAAGGCCAGCCTGGTCTACAGAGTGAGTTCCAGGACAGCTGGGGCTACAGGGAGATCCTGTCTTGAAAAGACAGGAAAAAAATAAAAGTAGTGCATGTCTCTAATTCCAGAACTTGGAGGCTGAGGCAGGAAAAGTGCCATATGTTAGAGGCCAGCCTGGGCTACGAGGGAGAACCTATCTAAAAAAATTGTAGGAGAGCTGTTTTGCCTGTTCATATCTCTTTCCTTTTTCGCCCTGCCTGCATACTTCCCAGTCTAGTTGTCCAGGTTGCCTGTCTTCTCAGGCTCTCTAAGCTCTGAGTCTACCTTGCCAGCTAGCCACATGGGACAAGAATTAACAGGTTCTAAACAACCCTAAATCAATAAAAGTAGATCATAAATACTCCATTCTACCCACATTTTACTGTCTCTGCAAGGTTCTGGTGGGGCTATACCTGATATTTGCTTATGATCACATTCCACATTGCTTCCACCCTCCCAGAGTGGTGGTGCAGCACCCAGACTCCTTTCATGGACTCCTGCACTGAGCCAGCCCCAGATCCTGCTGGGGATGTGGACTGCTAACAGCCTGCCCTGCCTGGCTGGGAGAATTCCCTTCCACTGACATAAGCCCCTCAACCCAGAACACCTGGCCCCAGCAGGGATCTCCTGAGAGGTGCGTGACCAAGGCTGCATGCATCTTTCAAGGAGGATGATTGCAGACAACTGCAGTATATCTGTTCCCACATCCTCTCCCTTCATGGATCAAAGTGGTGGGACCTTGGTACCACTCTGTCTTCCTCTCTGACCTCCCTCAGTCCACTCTCCCATAAATCTCTTACATCCAGACACTGTCCCCAGCTTTGCTTCTAGGGACCCCAGCTTCAGTCACTTCCTATCCTATCTTGCATGTTCCCTGAAATGATCTCCGGTCACATCTCCAGACACACTGTGAGAGTCCACCTGGGCTCCCTACTCCCTCATGCAACTATCTATCTCCCTAACAAGAGCTTTCAGATTTATCTCCAGCCTCATAAGTAACAGGAGGCTCATAAGGCTCAGGGGGCTCATAAAACTTACAGGGATCAGGATGTAGAGAACGTTACAAGGCCCCTCCCCAAGGCTGTGAAAGCAGTAAACACTACTAGCAAAAGGAGACCTTTCTGGGGAACTGACTTAATTACAGTGAACTCCATGGATGAGTTCTTATGAGTCATTGCCCAGCTGGGGTGGTTTTTGGTAATGTATCAGCCTCTGAGTCACCCATGCTCCTATAAGTAACCTTTCACCCATGTGCTAGATAGCTTTAGTGTCAACTTGACACACCTGGGTTGAGGGAGCCTCAGTTGGGAGATTGTTTCCATTGGACTGGTCTGAGTCAAGTCTATGGGGTATTTTCTTGATTGTTGAGTGATGTTGGAGGGCCCAGACCACTATGGTTGGTGCCACCCCTGGGCAGGTTGTTACGTATTATATATGAAAGCAAGGTGAGCATGGGCCAGGGGAGCAAGCTAGTAAGCAGCATTCCTCCATGGCCTGCGCTTCAGCTCCTGCCTCTAGGTTCCTGCCTTGAGTTCCTACTTTGGGCTCCCTAAGTGAGGAACTATGACCCAGGAGATGTAACATGAATAAACCCTTTCCTTCCCAAGTTGGTACTGGTCAGAGTGTCTTCTCACAGCAATAGAGAAGCACACTAGAACAACCCACACTCTTTTTATTTTATTTTATTTTTTTTAGACAGAGTCTCCCTGTAGCCCCAGCTGGCCTGGAATTCACTATGTAGAGCAGGCTGGCCTGGAACTCACAGAGATCCACCTGCCTCTGCCTCCCGAATGCTGGGATTAAAGCCATGCTCTACCATGCCCAACATTACCCGTACTCTTTTAAGTACTCACAATAAACTCACGGTTCACCAAGTTTGGCTTGGGTAGAATCCATTTCTTGGCTTTGTCATCATTGCCCTATCTGGAGAGGAAAGACATTTGCATATACCAAAAGTCAAAACCTGACACAGAGTGAATAAACCCTGTGTGAGTCAGTGTGGACTGCCAGCTATCAACAGACAGAGTTTCTTGGAGAACTTCAAGTTCTCTTCAGTTACTCTCCTGGTTTCCGAGATACCCTCTCCCCAAATCTTAAGCCCACTCTCAAGGCCTGAGACATGTGAGAGCATCTCTACCTGTTCTGAAGTATCCCAAGCACTCAGGAGGGAAGAAAGAAGCCCAGGTATCAGAACCCTCACAGGCCGGTCCTGAGGTGGGTTTTCCATCTGCCCAGGGGTGGCACTGATCATAGTGGTCTGGGCCCTCGAATATCACTCAACAATCAAGAAAATAACCCATAGACGTGACTCAGACCAGTCCAATGGAAACACTCTCCCAACTGAGGCTCCCTCAACCCAGGTGTGTCAAGTTGACACTAAAGCTATCTAGCACATGGGTGAAAGGTTACTTATAGGTCACTGAGTAACCCCCTTGACAACACCATTTGGGCCTGAGTGGCCACCCTGAAACTCTGCTTTTGACTGGGTTGAGGGCTTCTTTTAACAAAAGACACGGATTTGAGATCTCCTGAGCCCAGCGGCAGGTGGAGCCCCCCCCCCCCCCCCCCCCCATTATGAGATTTGGAGCTGGAAAGATGGATGTACTGCTTTTGCAGAGCACAGAGTTCTAGTTCCTAGTACTCATGTCCAGTGGCTCGCAATCTTCTGTAACTCTAGCTAAGGGAATCTGACACCTCTGCCCTCTTTGGGCACCTGCATTTACACCACCCAGACACAATATGATTTTTTTTTTTTTTTTTGTCTTTGAGACAGGGTCTCCTGGAGCCCCAGCTGTCCTGGAACTCTCTCTGTAGACCCGGCTGGCCTTGAACTCACCAAGTCCGCCTTGCCTCTGCCTCCCAGTGCTAGGATTAAAGGCTGTGCTGGCCGGGCGTGGTTGTGCACGCCTTTATCCTAGCACTTGGGAGGCAGGGCGGTGGATCTTTGTGAGTTCAAGGCCAGCCTGGTCTTACAGAGCAGTTCCAGGACAGCCGGGGCTCCAGGGAGACCCTGTCTTGAAAATACCAAAAAAAAAAAAAAAAAAAAAAAAAAAAAAAAAAAGGTGTGCGCACCATGCAAATCTGATATTTTTTAAGCCAAATAAAAGACAGAAGACACCATGACCAGAA
>VZQC01013361.1:228202-238846 GCA_009823505.1 Rhizomys pruinosus | reverse complement strand
TGCATGCTTTTAATTTTAGCACTTGGTAGGCAGAGATCTTTGTGAGTTCAAAGTCCAGCCTGGTCTACAGCATGTGAGTTCCAGGACAGCCGGGGCGCTACAGAGAAAGACTAGTCTGCGAAAACGAGCGCAACAAAAAAGAAAAAAAGAAAAGAAACGCCAAATGTTCTAATAAATAACAGGATGAGAAGGATTGGGGCCGAGGTTGTGGTGGCATACTCTTTTAATCACAGCACTCAGGAGGCAGGGTGCATCTTGTGAGATCCAGGACCATCTTGTTCTACATAGTTCCAGGCAAGCTGGCGGAGTAAAAGGAAAACCATGTCACTCAAACAAACAAAACAGTAAACAAAAAAACAGGTAGGGACTGCGGAAGATAGTCATTGGTTAAGATTTTTGTAAAGTGCTTGTTGTATAAACGTTAAGGACCTAAAATTGTATCTCCAGCATCTATGTAAAAAGCCAAGCATATGGTTGTAATCCCAGAAAAACAAAGGAAAAAGGGGGACCCGGGATTGCTGGGAAACAAAGCTAGCCAACCTGGAGACTTTAGGTTATAAAAAAATAAGATGGAATGGGCGAGAGATGGCCTTAGTGGTTAGAGCTCCACTGCTCTTGCAGAGGACCCGAGTTTGGATCCCCCAGCACCCCACATGGAGGGCTAAGAGCCATCATTTATCCAGTTCAGGGGGAATCCGACAGCCCTTTCTGACCTCCATGGCATTGCACAACAATGAGGTGCACCAACCAATGCAGACAGTACATTCATACACATACAAAATAAAATTAAAAAAAAACGGGAAGAGGTCGGAAGAGATGAGTCCAGCAGTTAAGAGCACTTCTTGGCTTGACTCTGCAGACGCCCGATCTCACCGTAAAACCAGCCATTTTCAATACCCACAGGCCTGCTAACAAGCATCTATAACTCCAGTTCCAGGCGCGCACCATGACACTCTCTATCCCTGACTATCTGTGCACAGTACCGAATGCACAGGCCACCGAATTACAAACGATGCAAGCAACAATACTCATACACCAATTGTTGTCATTAAAATTTCGCCGGGCGTGGTGGCGCACGCCTTTCACTTTTAATCCTAGCACTCAGGATGCAGGGGACAGGCAGATCTTGTGAGTTCAGGCCAGCCTGGTCTACAGAACAGTTCCAGGCCACCTAAGGAGCTACAATGGAGACCCTGTCTTCAAAAAGACCAAACCGGACGGCTGGAGAAGATAGGCCTACGCAGAGTATCAGCCCAAAGCAAAAAAACACCAAGACTGACTCTTGCAAAGGACCCGGGTTCCAACCCCAGCACCCAACATGGCAACTAAGAACCAGGCATGGTGGTGTTTGCCTTTAATCCCAGCAGGGAACTCCAGTTCCAAGAAGAGAGAAAATTCTGAGACCCAATACTGTCATAGACACTACGCAACATAAGACGTCATACGACACAGGAAAGTGCACAAACCTACATCAGACAGTACAATCATACAACAATTACAAAATAAATAAAATTAAAAAAAAAAAAAAAGACCAAAAAACACAATATATTACATAAAAAAAAAATTGTAAAAGGTGCCAGCAAGATAGAGAATCTAAAACCCTGACCCCCTGTAAATGCAACTTGCTACCAGCATAGATGACCTAGGTTTAATGATTTCCCAGGACCCACATGGTCCAAGAAAAAAAAAAACGATTCTTAAAAAGCTATCTCTGACTTTTATACATGCAGACAATGGCATGCACAAAAACAAACATGTCAATAAAGAAACACAAACACTTCTTTTTCCCATCAGTAGTCTTGACAAGATGCATTACCAGCCCCATTGTGCAATAAGTGAAAGTCATGCACCTGATGCTGCAAATGTCCGGCATTGAAAGACCGGATTGGCATCAGATCCACTAGACTGGAGTTTACGACAGTTTCGCTTAGCTCTCCATTGTTGGTGTGGGAAACCAAACCATGTCCTCTGAGAGAGCACCAGTGTTCTTAACTGCTGAGCCCAAATTCTCCGCCCATATATGAAAGAAATTTTTGATGCTGTGTCATGATGGTGTGTTGCCTAATCCCAGACATCAGAAGCCAAAAGGCAGGCAGATCTCTGTGAGGATTGAGGCCAGCCTGGTTCCTACTCGGACAACGTTCCAGCTGGAACTACAGCGGAAAAAAGACCCTCCTCTCAAAAAAGACAAAAAAAGTTCAATTTTGTATGTATACACATGTGTATATCGTTTGTGCCCAATGCCATGTTAGTGGCAGGTGGTCATGTGATAGGGGCAGATGTTTATCAGCGTGTCCTCCTCCACATGATCTTCACCTTTATGATTTTATTTCTTTGTTTTTTTTGTCTTTTTGAGACAGGGTTACTCCCTCGTAGGCCGCAAGTAGCCTGGAATTCGGTCAGCAGACACAGGCTGGCCTTGAACTCAGAGATCTGACCTGCCTCTGCTCCAAGTAGCTAGGATTTCACAAGGCATGCACCACCATTTGGCTGCTCACCTTTTTTTTTTTTTTTTCCGTCTTCTTGAGACAGTGTCCCCCTATATCCCCAGAGTATCACTTGCAAAACTTTACTCTGTATATCCCAGGCTTGTGGCCTTGATTCCACAGAGGTTCCCCTGCCTTCTGCCTCCCCAAGTGCTAGTATTAAAGGAGTGCCCCACCACGGACCAGATAAACTTATGTTTTTTGAGACAAGCGTTCTTCACTGAAAATCTAGAGCTGCCAAATTTGGCAAAAAACTGTCATTGAGTCAGCAAGCCTCTAGATCTTCCTGTCCCTGCCTCTCCAGTACTTGGATTAAAGGTATATACCAACCACCACCTTGACTGGGCTCATATCCTTTTACCCCTAGTGTAGAATATAGGAAATTATTTTGGTTCTAAACCAAGGAAATAATCTATAGAGTGAAAAATACACAATGCTACTCCTACGGTATGACAGGTAATAAAACTTAAAGGAAAACAAGCCTTGAGGAAAGAGAACCACGCGACCAGACTTACTTCTATCCAATTTCTTTTGAGCTATGTGAACTACTATGACCTCCTGTTTATCCTCTACCCCTTTGGCCACAAAGAAATCCCAATCAGAATTGTTTATCTCCATGACAACTGAACAGGCCATAATGAGTTGAGATACTTATTAATGGGCTAAGTAACTGGGACACTGAAATAGGGGGATTTTTGTGATTTTAAGGCCAGCCTAGGCTACACAGTGAGATCCTGAGGAAGAAGAAGGAAGGGAGGAGAGGGAGGGGAGGGAGGGAGGGAGGGAGGAGGGGGAGGGTGGAGGGGAAGGGAGGAGGTGGGAGGGAGGGGAGGGGGAAGTGGGAGGGAGGGCAGGGGAAGGGGAGGGGAGGGGGAGGCGAGGGCCAGAGGAGAAGAGGGAGGGGAGGGGTAGGGGAGGGGAGGGTGGAGGGGGAGGAGAGGGGGAGGGAGGAGTTGTTTAGTTGCAAAGTTACAGGAACAGACAGTAGGCAAGAAAGTCAAGTATGGAGAAATATTGTCCTGAGGGATATTATCTAGAGATAAATGGAGGGACATGAGGAAGGGCCCGGCATGGTGGCAAAAACCTGTAATCCCAGGACTCAAGTAAGATCATGGGTTTTCTTTTAGAGATACTGAAAATGGGTTTTGAAATTAATGGTGGTGATGCTTGTTCAATTTAAAAGGATCAACTACATGGTATGTGAATTATGAAAGTGTTATAAAAAGACAGTACCTTAGCAGCAGTGTATATGCATTTAATCCAGCACTCTGGAGGCAGGAGGATTGCCAAGAGTTTGAGGTTAGTTTGGTCTACATAGTAAATCCCAGACCAGCTGAGGCTATCCATTGTCCAAAAAAAAAAAAAAAGCAAACAATTTAAATTTGAATTTGGATTTTTCCTTAATCAGATAAACAAGATATCCAAATGTAATGTTCAATTCAATCATCTCAAAGTATCAGATCTAAAGCTTCTAGTATATCTGTCTGCAGGTGGCATTTATGAACAGCTGTTAGGAGCAGCTATTCATAGCCAAATACAAATGTTATGCCTCACCTTCATGCACAACTCAGCTTTGTCAAAGCCCATCAGCATGTTGATTATATCAAATCCAGAGGTAGATTTATTCTTTTGGTGAACTCCCCGAATAAGTGCACACAAGGTCTGCAGAGATGCGCGGAAAAAAAAAAAATTTCTTCCTAAGGTGGAAGTCTTCAAGAAGTAGGAAATGTACTTCTTGACAAGCTAGCGACTTCAGAACTAGAACCCCTTTGAAAACCTGACCTTCAATTTCTCTTGCTCTGAAGCACAGATAAACACCGCAGCTTGTGGTGTTAACATGATAGCATAACCAAGAAGCTAAAGAGAGGAAAAAAGCAATAGTAACTATCAATCCCACACTCAAGGAGACAGAAGTAGAAGAATCAGAAGAAGTTCAATGTAAGGACCAGTGAGATAGTTAAGTGGCAAAGGTACTTGCTACCAACCCTGATAACCTCTGACCTCCAAAGGCAGCCATAGGACAAGCATGTACACACACAAAATATATAAACACTTAAAAAAAAAAAAAAAACCTCGGGGGCTGAGAGATTGACTCAGCAGTTCTAAAAGTGCCAACTGCTGGGCTGAAGAGATGGCCCAAAACCACCCCTACGGTAAAGCAGAGCACCGAGACTGCTACTTGGCATGAGGACCCCGGTTTGAATTACCCGCAACCCACAGATTGGTGGCCTGAAGACACCGTCTTATAGACTCCAGTTCAGGGGAATCCCATGCCTTTTTCTGACCTCGCATGGAACTGCACAACACAGTGCAACAACCTGCATGCAGACAGTACATTCATACAAATACAAAATTAAATTTAAAGAAATTTTCTTTTTTTATTGTCTTTTCGAAACAAGGGTCTCCATGTAGCCCACTGGCCTGGAACTGGCTCTGTAACCAGGCTGGCCTGAACTCACAAAGATCGCCTGCCTCTTGCCTCCCAAGTGCTAGGATTAAAGGCTGAAACAGTATAATTTTTTAAAATTTAATTAAAAAAATTTTTAAAACGTGTTACCTGGCTCTTGGCACGAAGGACTCGGGTTCGATTCCCAGCACCACATGGCAGCTAGGAACCTTCTTAGGTAGGCCAAGGGGTGTGGTTTGTGCATGCCTTTATCCCTAGCACTTGGGAGGACGAGGCAGGCAGATCTCTGGGAGTTCAAGGTCAGCCTGGTTTACACAGTGATAGTGAGTTCCAGGCAAGCTAGGGCTATAGGAAAACCCCAGCTCAAAAAACAAAAAAGGTTAAGACAAGCTGGAGATATGGCTCAGCAGTTAAGAGCACTGGCTGCTTTTGCAAAGGACTGAGGTTCAGTCAGGGAATTTGATGCCCTCTTTTGACCTCTGTGAGAACTGCATGCCATGGGTACACTTACAAACATGCAGGCAATACACTCATACACAGAATATAAAATTAAGAGAGGGGTAGCCCCAGGGCTCTCTAATCAAGTTGACATGCGCACGCCTTATAATCCTGGCACTGGAGGCAAAGGCAGGTGGATCTCGTGTGAAGCTCTCCAGGACAGCTGGGAACTATAGGGAGACCCTGTCTAACACACGAGAAGAGAGGAAGAGACGGCACACAAGATGAGACGAGACGAGACGAGAGAGAGAGAGACAGGCGCAGACTACGAGAGCGAGAGGAGAAAGCAACTGAGGACGATCCGGACCTTCAGATAACGTATAACAGAGCATCGTTGGCTTATCATCTTACAAGGCAGCCGCCCACAAGTCCTACAAGTTTCCCAGCACACCACAGGGCAGCTAAAACCATCCGGCTTAATATTCTCCACTTAGTTCCAGGTATCCATACCTTTTTCTGGCCTCCGACAGGCATTACAATATATTACGATATGACTACATCGGCTAGCCATTTCCACACATGCACATCAACCATCCATGGGGGTGGAGAGACTGCGCTCCGTGGTCTGCTCCTCAATATCAGAAGGACCCAGGTTCAATTGCCAGCAACCCCCACATGGGGCTACACAACACTGTACTATAACTCCAGTTTCAAGGAATCACCTGAGCACTCTTCACTGATTCCACAGACACTGCATAACAAGGGTTGCACAGTAACCACTTTCAGACAGTAGTACATTTGTACACATACAAAAACCCCACCACGCCTGGCAGAACATTTCTTTTCTATAAAGGTTTTCTTTTCTGATTAGTTTGTATTTAACAGCTGATTTTTAGTATAGTCCACAAATTCTAATCACACTGTCAAGTGGAGTTGGTAATGAGTTGCTAGTTTTATTGTATCATGCATATAGCTAGTTCTGGTCAGTAGTAAGTTTATCTTTGCCATTAGTTCAGTGTACCTACATTGAATGATATGTTTTCTTTAACAAGTTATGAAATTTGTTGTGAAATTTATTTGACCATTAGGCCTTTGTTTTTTAGTTTACCTCATTGTGCTAATATAAAGGTTTATATGTTAGTGACAAGCTTCAAACATTCATATAGAAGAGTGAATTCCTGCAGCACTCGGGAGGCCGAGGCAGGCGGATCTCTGTGAGTTCAAGGCCAGCCTGGTCTACAGAGCAAGCTCCAGTCCATTTGGTACTAAAGGGAGACCCTGTCTCAAAAGACCAAAAAAAAAAAAAAAGAAAAGAATAGTGAATTCCTTATTGTTTTCTCTTGTTCAAAAACATTTTTCCCCAAAATGGCTAGACTTTGAAGTCTCGTTTTCTTTGATCCTGCAAAGTCTGGATCAACGAAATGATATGGTTGCTTCACTATGTGTTTTTCACATCATCCTGTGTAATATAATCCAGAGTCGGATAAAGATGGGGTATAAATGTTATTTGGTATGCTGTAATGTTTCATGGTTCTCTTTCCTAGAACTTGATGGAGAGTTTGGATTCACTTCTTTGTGCAGAAGGTTCTGAGAGTCTGAAGAGTTTATGTTTGAAACTTCTCCTTTGCTTAGTGACCGTAAGTGACCCATCTATATGTTTGTCAAGGTTATGAATTACATCAGGAACAAGCTTATTTGAATGCTTGTTCAGTTAGAAGGTCAAAGAGAAATTCTCTGCTGGGATATTACATCATTCCCTTTTGTCTTGAAGGAAGTTATATAGGGTTTTGCTTCCTGGAAATGGCTCTTAGGAGTATCTGGTGACATTTTTAGCCTGCAGGCTATATGATAGGTATCACTTTATTTTATTAAAAAATTTAAGACTTTTGGGTGCTGGAGAGATGGCTTAGTGGTTAAGAGCACCGACTGCTGTTGCAGAGGACCAGGGTTCGATCCCCAGCACCCACATGGCAGCTGAGAACTGTCTTTAACTCCAGTTCCAGGGGAATCCGACACCCTCTTCTTTTTTTTAAAAAAAAATTTTTTTTAATCTTTATTTATTTCGGTATGTGTATGAATGTACTGTCTGCATGCAGGTGTGTGCACCCGTGTCGTGCAATGCCACGGAGGTCAGAAGAGGGTCTCGATTCCCCTGGAACTGGAATTCTCCTGGAACCGGAGTCACAGACGGTTCTCAGCCGCCATGTGGGTGCTGGGGATCGAACCCGGGTCCTCTGCAAGAGCGGTCATCGCTCTTAACCGCTAGGCCATCCCTACAGCCCCTGAAAATGGTTCTTAATAGGGGCCAGAGAGATGGCTCAGCAGTTAAGAGCACTGACTGCTCTTGCAGAGGACCTGGGTTTGATTCCCAGCACCTACATCGTGGCAACGAACCATCTTTAACTCCAGTTCCAGGGGAATCCGACACTGTCTTCTGACCACCGTGGCATGTGGCGTTGCATGACGTGGGTACACCAACCTACATGCGGACAGTACATTCATACACATAAAAAAAACAAGAAAAAAAATGGTTCTTTATAGAGGAAGGAGAAGAATCCCAAGAAAATGGTATTGATCAGATCAGATCTTCAACAGAATAATAGATGAAAATTTCCCCAAACTAAAAAAAAAAAAAAAATACAAACCTATACAAGAAGCACATAGACCTCCAAATAGACAAGATCAGAAAAGAAACTCTCTTTATCATGTCATAGTTATAATGCTAGATGCCCAAAACAAAGACAAAATTCTGAAAGCCACAAGAGAAAAACAAGTTACATACAAGGGAAACCCATCAGAATTACAACTGACTTTTTTAGTGCAAACTGTGAAAGCAAGAAGAACATGGAGCAAAGCATTCCCAATGTTAAAGGACTATAATGCCAACCCAGGTTACTATACCCAGGAAGAATGTTGATTATAGTTGAAGGAGAGAGAAAAATCTTCCATGACATAAACAAGATGATAAAATACATGTCCAGAAAGCCAACCCTTCAGAGAATACTTGAAGCAATTCAAAGGACAGAAGAGAGGAGCAACTATCCCCAGGCACCTAGAAAGAGAAATTAATAAAAGCATAACTGCAGAAGTAGAAACCTATACCCAAAATGCAAATGGATAATAGGGTAAAAGGAAGCAACACACATCTTTCAGTTATAACCTTAAATATTAATGGACTAAACTCCCCAATCAAAAGACTTAGACTGGGAGAATGGATTAGGAAACAGAACCTATCTGTGCTGGATAGCTTTAGTGTCAACTTGACACACCTGGGTTGAGGGAGCCTCAATTGGGGAATTGGCTCCATTGGATTGGCCTGTGGCCACATCTGTGGAGTATTGTCTGATTGTCGAGCAATGTGGGAGGACCCAGCCCACAATGAGTGGTGCCATCCTGGGTAGGTTTTTGTGTACTGTATAAGAAGGCAGGCTGGGCATGAGTCAGGGGAGCAAGCTAGTATACAGCATTCCTCCATGGCCTGTGCTTCAGCTCCTGCCTCCAGGTTCCTGCCCTGAGTTTCTGCCTTGGGCTCTGTAAGTGGTGAACTGTGACCAGGAGATGTAAGCTGAATAAACCCTTTCCTCCCCAAGTTGGTGTCGGTAAGAGTGTTTTGTCACAGCAATGGAAGACAAACTATATGCTAGCAACAAGAAACTCATCTCAATCTCAAGAATAGCCACCAACTTAAGATGAAAGGATGGGAAAAAAAATATTCCAAGAAAATGGTACCAAAAAGAAAGCAGGAGGGGCTGGAGAGATGGCCTAGCAGTTAAGAGCACTGACTGCTCTTGCAGAGGACCGGGTTCAATCCCCCACACCCACATGGCGGCTGAGAACCGTCTGTAACTCTAATTCCAGGGGAATCCGACACCGTCTTCTGACCTAGACGGCATTGCATGACCAGGGTGCACAAACCTGCATGCAGACAATACATTCATACACATATGAAAATAAATAAAAATTAAAAAAAATTAAAAAAAAGAAAGCAGGAGTTTGCTATTTTTTATTAATTTATTTTGTATGTGTATGAATGTACTGTCTGCATGTAGGTCTGTGCACCTGTGTTGTGCAATGCCGCCGAGGTCAGAAGAGGGTATCGCATTCCCCTGTAACTGGAGTTAAAGACAGTTCTCAGCCGCCATGTGGGTGCTGGGGATCGAACCCGGGTCCTCTGCAAGAGCACTCGGCACTCTTAACCACTAGACCATCTCTCCAGCCCCAGGAGTCGCTATTTTAATATCGGACCATCCCAGAAAAACAAATGACGAATGGTATCCCTCGTCTGTGGATGCTAGCGCCAATTACCTAGTTATTAGGCAAACTGAGCAATGTTAATGTTATATTCCTCATAATCTGAAAACAACTGTGCTCTTACATTGTGAATCCCTTAACAGGTTCTAGAACTAAGCTACCATTTATTTTCAGAGTTAGGAATTTTTGGTATGTGGGTGGAGGGTATGTATGCATATTTTAGAATAATATAAGATCAAAAGAATGAGGAAAAAACTAGTTTGTCATGACATTATGTCTAATCACAGTATTAATTTTATGGGAGTGCCTCTTAGTTTTTCTTATACAAGGGTGCTTGAGCTTTTGTCCAAGCCTTTTCTAAAATATTACACAGTAGTTAAAGGTATCAGGCAGGTGTAACTTAGCTTTTCTGGATGCTTAGTGACCATACTTAGCCCATAGCAATTTGCCCGAGGGTCTTAAGGGATAACTTTGTTCCTTGCCCTCAGAGGTCAACTAATTCCCAGGGGTCTGTGCATGGGGGCATCTCTTGAATTGTCCTGCAAATGTAAGTAACCAGTCTTCCTGTGCAGGGAGGTCTTAGAGATCCACTAATGGGACTTTAGCCAGTGTCCAGTCTATAAAGAGGAGAGTCTGCTTATGCTTCAAAAAGGGAAGCCTGGTCTAGCAAGACCTGACTTTGTCCTCGAGTGGATGAAAGTGGTAAATGAAAAGCTAAAAGGAGCCAGGAGCTCCCCCCCCCCAAAAAAAGAAAAAACCTCAGTGCCCCTTGAGGACCAGATCCTCAAGTGACTTTTTGAGAAAACAAAAACCTCGGTTAATCTCGGCTAACTGTGTGGCCTTAAACATCCAAAAGGAAAGTATAACCAGATATGAATAATTAGTAAGGCTTGAGAAATTGTCCTTTAGGTATAAAACTTGAGATCTTAGTAAAAAGACAAAAAAAAAAACAAAAAAAAAACCCCAAAACAAAAAACACAGTTTTTCCTGTCTTATTGGCAAGGGTTGCAGCTAACCCTGTGGCTGCCACTGCTTTTGCCATCCTTCAAAGACATGAGACAC
>VZQC01013361.1:195024-224238 GCA_009823505.1 Rhizomys pruinosus | reverse complement strand
AAAAAAAAAAAAAGACCAAACAAACAAAAAAAATAGAATACAGGAAAGGAAGGCAATTGCTCAGGGAAGACCAGAATCCTCACTGGATTGCTCTGAAGGAATGGGAAGATATTGAGTCCTAGACACTAGGACCAATTTTCTGAACTCAGAAGTCAGGTGGTGTGCTAGGGCAACCTTTCTTTTTATTTTTTTATTTTATTTTATTTATTTATTTATTTATTTATTTATTTATTTATTTATTTATTTATTTATATGAATGTACTGTCTGCATGTAGGTCTGTGCACCTGTGTCGTGCAATGCCGCGGAGGTCAGAAGGGGGTCTCGGATTCCCCTGGAACTGGAGTTCTGGAATTGGAGTTACAGACGGTTCTCAGCCACCATGTGGGTGCTGGGGATTGAACCCGGGTCCTCTGCAAGAGCGGTCCGCGCTCTTAACCACTAGGCCATTATTAGTAAGTAGTAGGGCTATGAGATGGCATTATATTGCTTCTTGGCCTTTTGGACAAGGTCAAATGAGAAATGTGCCCTCTGGAGACATGGTTTTCTAAGTATTTGGCTCTTAGTGAATTTATTTTTCTTTTTTGAGGTAGGATCTTGTTATCTTTCTGTCTGGCCATGCTTGCTATGTAGCCTTAGCTGGCCCCTGACTTTCATTGTCTTCCTGCCTCAGCTTTGTAGATGCTGTGATTACAGGCCTGTGCCAGTATGGATGGCATTACTTAGTGATTTCTTACTTTATTAAAATTTATTTGGACAGGTAATAAATAGGGGTAAGATTATTATTATAAAGAGAGATACCTAATGAGAGGCTGTGAGAAAGGAATGCGTAGGAGGGGCTGGAGTATGTGGAGCAGTGTTAATGTGTTCTAAATCCCAAGAGCTGATTACTTTCATCGTCTTGGAGGAGCTAAAGAATGAGGGGAGAGCTAATAATACATATGTAATTTATCACAAACACCTGTTCACTGGCAATCTGGAGAGACTGGCATGGTAGCCATTATGATCTCTGTCATGTGTAAAGGCCTCTGGGGCCTATTACTACAGCAAGAAAAATAGCTGAAGAAAAATGCTGAGGGTAGTTAAAGAAGTTGAGTTATATGTGATAGGAATGTGCAATCATCAGTAATGAGTATTTCTACAGCATTCTGGTAGATGCAGGCCATTCTGAGGCAATTGCTTGGCTTCTGTAAATGTGAACTGAAGCCTGGCTCAGCCTAGTAGGGCTCTCTGAATGTCAGCCTGAAAAATGGGACATGGCCAGTAGCTGGAGAAAATTATATTTCTGGACTGAAGTATGCATCTGTGTCCTGTCAGAAGCTCCCAGAAGAACTAATGTAGCAGGCAAAGTTGAGCTGGTGGGCATAATTTCTTTGGGGTTTGCAGCTTTAGATATAAGTCACTTACCAGATACCATTAAAGATGCCATGTGACATTGGAAAACACAGGGTTTTGACAGGAACATGAGGAATTCCAGATGAGCATGACAAAGTAAAAGCTGGTCAGATTTCAAGCAGACTAGTAGGAGAGGGTGTGCTAGAGGGAGAGTAGTTAACTACTACCATAGTCAGTCCCATGACCAACAGGGTGAGTTATAACACTTTCTAGAAAGGTATAAAAGTAACAGATCAAGCTGGGCGTGGTGGCACACATCTTTAATCCTAGCACTTGGGAGGCAGAGGCAGGCCTTGAACTCACAGAGTCTCAAAAAGACAACAACAACAAAAGTAACATCAATTATCAAGTTTGAAGTAGAGATGGCAAATAAGGTGTTGAATCTAAGAAACATGGAAAGATTATCATGTAGTAAGTGTGTAGCTCTTCCCCATTTTAAACAGTGCATTCTGTTTTAGTTGCTTCATGAAAGAAGAGAAAAACATCTAGGGATGAGCAATGAAAAATGACAGGTAAAATTTAGAGCAAATAAAGGTGGGACTTAAAAATAAACCATCTTAAAAAAAAAAAAAAACGGGCCCGGAGACACGGCTAGCTGTTAAGAGCGCCAACTGCTTTTGTAGAGGACCCAGTTTCGATCCCCAGCACCCACATGGCGGCTGATAACCATCTTTAATTCCAGTTCAGCATTGCACGACATGGGTGCACAAATCTACATGCAGACAGTACATTCATACACCCACAAAAAACAAACAAACAAAAAACTATCTTAAAAGAGGAGCTGCAGAACAGCTCAGTGGTAGAGTGCTTGCTGAGTTTGTATTCTGTAATGTGGATGAGAAGTAGATTACCTCCAGTTTCCAAAAATGACCAGAATAATGGGTAATCAGTGTCTAAGAGGAAAGGAATTTTCACAGCATTTAGGTCCTGGGTTCTAGGCTGGCTGTCTCCTGAGATATAGTGACTGAAACTAGTCTGCTTTCTTGAGCCTACTGTTTCCCTAAATTAAAACATTTAATTTTAAATTGGGGTTAGAGAGATGACCAGTGGTTAAGAGCGCTGGCTGGTCTTTGCAGAGGACCTGGGTTTAGTTCCTAGAACTCAGGACAGCAAACAACTGTTTGCAATTCCAATTCCAGGGGATCTGATGCCCTCTTATGGTCTCCACCGGCATTGCATTGCATGTGTGTAGTGCACTTGCATAGGTGCAGGCAGAGCATTCATACACAAAATTAAATAAATTTAAAAAATTAAAAGCATTTAAAATTATATCTATTATACTTACAGGTTGTTCTCTTTCTGTCTCTCTCCCTCTTTTTCTTCACTTCCCTAAAGAACTTTCCTGATGAGATGTCTCAGTTGGTAAAACCCTTGTTGCTCAAACATAAGAGATATGAGATTGATGCTCAGAACCCATGTAAAAAGCTGTGAATGGTGACACAGGCTTGTAATTCCAGTGTTTGGAGGCAGAGACAGAAGGATCCTTGGGGGTTGTTGGCTAGCTAACCTAGCATAATTGGCAAGCCCCAGATTCTAGAGACAGCCTGTCTAGAAAAAAAGAAAAAAAAGTAGACAGCTCCTGAGGGAATGACACCAGAGGTGGAGCTCTGGCCTCCACATGCAGGTATACACACAATAAATAAAAGAACTTACTGGGGGCTGGAGAGATGGCTCAGCGTTTAAGAGCACTGACTGCTCTTGTAGAGGACCTGGGTTCGATTCCCAGCACCCACATGGGGGCTGAGAACCATCAGTTCCAGGGAAATCTGATGCCCTCTTCTGACCTCTGTTGCACAACACGGGTGCATCAACCTACATGCAGACAGTACATTCATACACATAAAAAAAAAAAAGCTAAAAAAAAAAAATCCTTAATGGCTGGGTGTGGTGGTGTACGGCTTTAATCCCAGCACTCAGGATGCAGAGGTGGGCAGATCTCTGTGAATTCAAGGCCATCCTGATCTACATAGCAAGCCCTAGGTCAGCTGGGGCTACAGGGAGACCCTGTCTCAAAAAGACCAAAAAAGAAAAATCTTAATTTAAGCCTTACTAAAGCACCAGGAGAAAAACGTTCCTAATTTACAGATGAGAAAACTGAGGATTAGTTGAATTTCTTTAACTTGTCATAGTTAGTAAGGGGAATTAGAACTCAAACCCAACTTAGCCAACTTGCCTTTTCCTCAACTGCTGCTAGAACTGGTCTTGGTAATCTGAAGATCCTAATTATCACCTAGCATAGTCTTCTTTTGGGAAGGTGAGTGATCAGTGCTTGCAAAAATCATGTCAAAAAACCATGCTTTGCTTTCTAATGTTGCTAGGTCAGCCTACTATTGGTTTTCTTTTCAAGGATTCATCTGCATTGGATCTTGCCTGACAGAGTCTGTAGCATCAGCAGGATTTATTTGACTGTTGGTTATAAGAAGACATGCTGAGAGTCTTCCCTATGTCAGATCAAGTAACAAGTGGAATGGGTTCTACCTTCTTGAATTGGGTTATGTAAACCTTGAGAAACATTTGGCTGTTAGAAAAAAAAAAGCTGGGAGTGGTGGCACATGCCTTTAATCCTAGCAGTTGGGAGGCAGAGGCAGGCAATCTTTTTGAGTTCAAGGCCAGCCTGGTCTACAGAGTGAGTTCCAGGACAGCTGGGGCTACAGGGAGACCCTGTCTCAAAAGGACCAAAAAAACACCACAGGGCCTGGCGCGCGGCCTCCGCGGTTTAAGCGTTCCCCACCGCATCTTCCCGCGGACCTGGGTTCGCTCCCCCGCACCCACATGGCGGCCAAGAAACCGTCTGAAAACTCCAATTCCAGAGAACTTCAGTTCCGGGACGACTCTGCCGCCCTCTTCTGACCTTCCCGGCAACTCTGCACGACACGGGTGCAACAACCTGCATTCAGACAGTACATTGATACACATATAAAAGAATAAAATTAAAAAAAAAAAAAAAAAAAGAAAGCAAAGCTTTGCCCTACTCCTCCCGAGTTGAGTGTTGGCCCAGCTCATTATTAAATTGAGTACTCCTTTAAAACCACGTGGTTAATTGAGTAGTCTCTCTGCTGCAACTTTACAACAATTTGAGGGGGAACCCTGAACCTTAACATCTTGGGGGCTCGTCCAGCAACTACCTAAGGGAAAACTCATATGTGGACTTTTGAAATTTTTCCTGGAAAAGCAGATCCCTGAGTCCAGATACCATGACTTAATGAATAAAAGGAGAAGCCAATAATGGATGCTTTTGGGAATCCCCTCTTGAGAAATTCTAATGGCTTTTAAAAAAATGTTTTTTATGTGTAATGAAGGTACTTTCTGCATGTAGGCCTGTGCACCCGTGTCGTGGCAATGCTGCGGAGGTCAGAAGAGGGTCTTGGGATCCGCTGGAACTGGGAGTCGCGCTGGAATTGGAGTGACAGATGGGTTTTTGAAGCCGCCTGTGGGTGCTGGGGATCGAACCCAGGGCCTCTGCGAGAGCACTCAGCCGCTCTCAACCGCTAGGGCCATCTCTCCATCCCCCGAGAATTTAATGGGTTTTTAAGTTGGACATTTAATTGACCCTGTTCCTCTCCTGGTTCCCCTGCCTAGAAAAATGTACCTAGCTACTCAAACCTTCACAGGCAAAACCAGTCAAGGGATTTTGTTTCTCTCTCTTGAAACTAATACTTTTGGGGGTCTTTAGATAGACCCACTGACAGGGTACCCAGTGTGCCACCCCCTACACCCTTTTCAGCATGGAAAGAAGTCAGAGCAGTGGGTGCCCCATTCCCTCTTTGGCAATTGGGGTAACCTCCTTAGAGGGCAATGTGATAAAAGTAGGAGCTAATAGGCTGGGGGAATAGCACAGCAGTTAAAGCTGAGGATAAGAATCCCGGGAAAAAAAAAAAAAAGTAGGAGCTAAAAATTGGCTAAGCAGTTTAGGGTCAAAATCCCCCTAAAGAGCCAGTTTCTTTCTCAGCTGAGAGCTGAAGACTTCCTGGATCTGCCAGTAAACTTATCCTTCTGGTTGCTCTGACTTGTGGCCCATGCATCCTTAACTCACTTGTCAGATCTATTGACCAGTGGTTAAATTCTATTAAAATCATGGTGCTAAGGACCAAATCCCTAGCAGAGATCATTCCATCTTGGAAACACCAACTGTGATTGACTCTTATGAACTTCCTTCAAGAATTTGAAGACCTCACAATGAGAGGGGGAAATAGAGGATTATAAAAACTCAGGGATAGTGTTCTCAGATACCATTAAGCCATTTTTCCTTAGTCATTCTAGGAATGATTGGTTTGCTTGCTTCACGTGTTTCCCCTTGATTGGTAACTCTGACTGTGGTGTTAAACTCTGATTGGCTGGTGTACGTGATTAGTAACTTTTTTAAAATTTTTTTGTCTTTTTGAGACAGGGTCTCCCTGTAGCCCCAGCTGCCCTGGAACTCACTCTGTGGACCAGGCTCACCTTGAACTCACAAAGATCCACCTGCCTCTGCCTCCCGAGTGCTAGGATTAAAGGCATGCGCCACCACACCCGGCGTGATTAGTAACTTTAATTGTGATACTAAACTCTGATTGGGTGTTGTACTTATAAATTGCCCTGTAACCTGCACCTCGGGGCCACACTCCTCCCGAGTTGAGTGTTGGCCCAGCTCATAATTAAATTAATCCCTCCTTTAAAACTAAAAAAAAAAAGCTCTTTTCTTGTTTCTAACTGACATGTGAATGATGTACTGAGAAAGTCGATTAAATAAGGTCTGTGTGGGGGGTTAGCTTTTCAGGTGGGGTTTCAAGTTTCATAGTAATGAGTTTTCTTGGTAGCTGTTAAAACTGCCAGTCTGAGAACTGTTATTTGTCTCCCTTGGATTGGTGCTTGATCTGTATGAGCATTTTCTTCACATCCTGTGGGTGGGATATTTCAAGGTGAGCAGGTCATTGGTTCTCATCCTACTTTGAAGAGATAATACAATTTTTAATTGGTTTAAATATATGTCCATTTCCCTATGTTGCCCAGCTGAGATTGGGTCTGGAAACACTCAAGTAATCTTCAGTGCTGTAAGTGATGGGACAATCATTAAATCCCAGGGTCCTGATCAGATTGTTGCTTTGGTAATAACATCTTTTTTTTTTTTAATACCCCCTGCAGTGTTATTTAGGTATCAGATCTCCATAAATGGCCTCTTTTGCTGTTAAGCAGCTGCCATTTTCTACCCCCAAGGTGGCTTTGTTTTACGAGTGGGTGAATCAGTCCTTGCATCTAGTTCTGAAATGGTTAGGGAGCCTTTGGGATGAGAGTGTAAGCTAGCAACTTACAAGTATGTGTCCTAAGGGAAAGAAGCTTTTATGTCTCCCAAAAGACAGCTATCCCTGTGGACTAAGGAAGACAGACAAATTGAGTTTTCCAAGTGTTCACTTTTTAGAAGCCAGTAAGAGGGAGAAATTGGAGAGGTAGGTAGACATAAACAAGCTAATTCAACCTGGAGGAAAATGCAAGTAGAACAGAACTGGTATATGTGTGTGTGTGTGTGTGTGTGTGGTGTGTGCATATACACATGTGCACTTGACAAATGCCCTTGTGAGCTGAGATATTCACTGGAAATGGGGGATGTCAGCAGGCAAGATGCTTTGGGGTTGGGTATTGGGAGCATCACTGTGGAAAGAGGGCTTACAGAAGCATTTTTGTTATTACCTTCTTAATTAGCTAATAGGGTTTCTTAACTTGGTCATACTTACCTTGACTCTCTTCTCTTGTTTAATAGTCTGTGAATCCTTATATTGTGAAGCTGTCTATTGTGGATGATGAGGCTACACTCAATGTGAGTATCTGGATTCTGAATTCTGGGGTACTAACTTGCATTCAGTGGCCTTATTTTCAGTGGATATTAAGAAAAGAGAAGTGGGGTCAGTGGTGCCTGTAGTGGAAGCTGTGGAAGGAAAACTAAACTGCAGGTTAAGGCCATCCTGTGCAACTTAGTATGGCCCTACCTCAAAATATAATGAAAAGGGGTGTGGATATAACTCATTGGTTCTGGAGTTAATTCTTAGTGCTGTAACAAACAAAACAACCCACCACCCCCAGAAAATAGAATGCTTCATTTTATTTGTCTGATATGAGGGATTTGGTAGTTCTTATTTGTTAGTTTTTAGGGGTTTTTTTGATGCAGAGTTTCACAAGTAGCCTAGGCTGGCCTTGAACTGCTGGTCCTCCTGCCTCATCTTCTGAGTATTGAGATAACCAATTTATACCACCTCACCTGCTGGGAATTGGTATTTCTTTTTAGAGTATCATTGTGTAAGTGTCTTCTCTTTCACTATTGGAGAGGATATTTGCTTGCTGATTGTATGCATAGTTATAATATACTAAGATTATTTGAGTGTATCAATTATACTTCAAAGAGTAAGAAAGCCTAGATAACCAAGCAATGGGAGGTTCCTTCTTAAAAAACTAGCTTGGTGCTGTTTATAGCCTGATTTTATGAAGCTGAAATAGGAAGGATGATATGTATCTGTTGTGTGTCTCCTTGAAAATTTGCAAAATCACATGGGGTCTCTGAATATAGGGAGGAAAAGATGACCATATGTTCGGCTTTATTTTTTTTTTTCCTCCCCAGTTCCAAATTTCTTCTAATTTCCCTTATGAAAAACATGCACATGACTCATCTTTGTGACTTTTACTGATCTTTATGTTATGTTCTATGTTGTAGTTTCTAGAAGAAAGGAGACGTTATTTTTACATTTATTGAATGCTTCTTTCCTTTCCTCCCCCCCCCCTTTTTTTTTTTTTGAGACAGGGTCTTGTTATAGCCCCAGCTGGCCTGGAACTCCCTCTGTAGACCAGGCTGGGCTTGAACTCACAGAGATCCACCTGCCTCTGCCTCCCACATGCTAGGATTAAAAGCATGCACGCAACATGCCTGGCTTTAAAGACAGTTCTTTTTTTTTTTTTTTTTTTTGAGACATGGTCTTTCTGTAGTCCCAGCTGTCCTGGATCTCATTATGTAGACCAGGCTGGCCTTGAACTCACAGAGATCCTCCTGCCTCTGCCTCCCAAGTGCTAGGATTAAAGGCGTGCACCACCATGCCCGGCTAAAGACAGTTCTTAGCAGCCACGTGGGTGCTGGGAATCGAACCTGGGTCCTCTGCAAGAGCATTCAGTGCTCTTAACCACTGAGCCATCTCTCCAGCCCCTCTGTTTTCTTTCTTTTTTTTTTTTTTTAATTTTATTTATTTCGGTATGTGTATGAATGTACTGTCTGCATGCAGGTGTGTGCACCTGTGTTGTGCAATGCTGCGGAGGTCAGAAGAGGGTGTTGGATTCCCCTGGAATTGGAGTTCTCCTGGAATTGGAGTTTCAGATGGTTCTCGGCTGCCATGTGGGTGCTGGGGATCGAACCTGGGTCCTCTGTAAGAGCGGTCGGCACTCTTAACCGCTAGGTCATCTCTACAGCCCACCTCTGTTTTTTTTTAAAAAGATGTATTTTATTTTAAATTATGTGTGTGTGCACGTGTTCGTGTGCGTGTGTGACTGTATCTGAGTTTGTGCATGTAAGTGCCAGTACCCATGTTGGGTCAGAGTCATTGGATTTCCTGGAGCTGGAGTTATAGTAGGCAGTTGTGAGCCACCTGATATGTGTGCTGCAATTGTCCTCTTCAAGAACAGTATCCACTCTTAACTGCTGAGCCATCTTTGTAACCCTTCTTTCTTTTTAAAGAAAATTTGCATTACATTTTAAAGTTAATTAATTGGTTAGTTAATTTATGTGGTGTGGTGATCAAAGACAACTTACTGGAGTTGGTTCTTTCCACCATGGGGGTTGTGGTTCCAGGGTTGAAAATCAGGTTGTCAGGCTCAGTAGCAAGTGCCTTAACCCATTGGTCCATCTCACTAGCCTTCCTGTTTTGCTATGGCCTGAGAGAGTAGTTTGTCTATATGGATCTTCATTTAGTGCAGAGCTCACTGTCACTTTTGTTGTTCCCATTTTGGATCTGTGCAAGGACTTTGAATCATTTACCAAGGTCTTCTCTTCAGAAGTGAAATTGTCAGTAACCTGGCTTATTGCCAGGTGTGGGGGTACATGCTTTAAGTCCTAGCATTCAGGAGGCAGAGAGAGGTGGATCTCTCTGAGATTGAGGCTAGCCTGGTCTACATAGGGAGTTCCAGGCCAACTGTGGCTAAAGGGAAACCTTGTCTCAAAAAAAAACAAAACAAGCTGGGTGTGGTGGTGCATGCCTTTAATCCTAGCACTTGGGAGGCAGAGGCAGAGGATCTCTGTGAGTTCAAGGCCAGCCTGGTCTACATAGAGAACTCCAGGACAGCTGGGACTAAAGGGAGACCCTGTCTCTAAAAGACCAAACCAAACCAAAACAAAATGAAAGGAAACAAAACAAATATATGTAAAAGAAAGTAAAATGTATGTGGGAACATTAAGTAAAATGTTTGGATATTGTTGCTGTTTCGGTAGAAAAAATTCTGTGTCTTAGAATTACTTTATTATTATTATTATTATTATTATTATTATTATTATTATTTTGAGACAGGGTCTTCCTTTAGTCCCAGCTGGCCTGGAGCTCTCTCTGTAGACCAGGCTGGCCTTGAGCTCCCAGATATCCACCTGTCTCTGCCTCCCAAGTGCTGGGATTAAAGGCATGGGGCACCAGCCGGGCGTGGTGGCGCATGCCTTTAATCCTAGCACTTGGGAGGCAGAGGCAGGCGGATCTTTGTGAGTTCAAGGCCAGCCTGGTCTACAGAGCGAGTTCCAGGACAGCTGGGGCTACAGGGAGACCCTGTCTCGAAAAGACCAAAAAAAAAAAAATAAAAAAAATAAAGGCATGGGGCACCAAGCCTGGCATGCTTTATTATTTTATGTGTATGAGTGTATTGCCTGCATTCATATAAGTGCACCTGTGTTGTACAATGCCTGTGAGTCAGAAGGAAGGTGTCAGATAAATCTGGAGTTATGGATGCTTGTTAGCCAGCATGTGGGTGCTGGGAATCGAACCTGGGTCCTCTGCAGGAGCACGTGGTTCTCTTTACCTCTGAGCCATCTCTCCAGTCCCTCTGCCCACCCACCCCCAAATCTTAGAATTTCTGCCCTTGCTCTTAATTTTCAGACTTTCAGGCAGAACTTCTTGGGCGCACAGACATTGGTATTTGATGTTCTCCTTTGGTGAGTTACAGCATTGTCTCCAACACCCAGAGGCTGCTTGCTTGTTTCAGCTGTGCTATATTTTCTCTTTTAGGGAATGGGGCTTGTGATTGCTCAGGCTTTATCAGAGTACAACAGGTGAGTCTATCTCTCAAGAAGGGAAGAGTATAATTTTCACTTGAACTGATGGAGTTTTGTTAGAATTCTTGGGTAAAATTTCTTCATTTATCCTCAAAGAGGATAATATTTGCTGCATGGAGATGTGCTTGCTCTCATTCAGCTTGATGGCATTAGCAAGGATTGTTTTTTAACACCTGAGAGAAATAGCCATCAAGTTAGTATCCATCTTTAGTTTAAGTGATAAGGCACATTCTTTTTCAGCCTTTGGTATTTTGTTATAGAGTGTTTTAACTAGCTTTATATCCATAAACAGGTTATTCCCTTTTAGCTAGCATGTCATATAAATAAAATTTTCTGTGTAAAAAAAGCTCATGAAGCACTACTTTTCAAAATTATTGTTCTTAGAATAATAAAAGGAGAAAGCATATTGAGTTAGGTCTCATTTGACAGATGTGTGCATGTTTCCTCCTTCACTTTCTATTTCCTCCCTCCCCTGGAGTTTGAACCCTGGACCTTATGCATGCTAAAAAAAAACTCTACCACTTGAACTACATCGCCAAACCAAATGTTTCTTTTTCACTAGTGACTGACTTCAAACTTCTCAGTCCTTGTTTAGTCTCAGGGGCATATTCATTGATCCTTGCTTTTCTTCCTACTGATGCAGAAGAATTCAGTACTTTATGAACAGAAACCAGGAATATTTGTAATCCTGTTAAAGGTCAGCCAAGAGCCAGGTGTGGTGGCACATGCCTTTAATCCCAGCACTTGGGAGGTAGAGGCAAGGGATCTCTGTGAGTTCGAGGCCACCCTGGTCTACATAGTGAGTTCCAGGCCATCTGGGGCCACAGGGAGACCCTGATTCAAAAAATAAATAAATAAAAATAAAAAATAAAGGCCAGCCAAGATCTTTTTTGCTTCTCTCCAGAGTTGCCTCATGCACAAGGGTTTCAGAACTTCAAGTATGTCCTGTCTCCACAAATGTTTTAGCTCTTCAATTTTTTTACCCCTCCTTCAAACACAAACAAGGTTTTCACTGTTACAGCCAAAGTAATTTCACTGTCACACTTTTCAAGTAATCATCTGTTTGGGAAATAACTGGATCAGCCATATGTTAGAGGAGTTTCACACTTTTGCAGCTTGCTTTTTAAGTCTCTCCTAAAGTAGCCAGGCATTTTGGTACACATTACCTTAAGAACAGATGGGTGCCTCTCAGCTTGTGGGGGACTGCAGTGGCTAGACTGTCGTCGTGCTTTAGTTTTCTGGAGTCAGATATTCTAAGCGTCTCTGCCCTGATTACCTAGAATGTCAGGATTGAAGAGAAGGTTGATAAAAAAATCCCAAGGTTGAATTTTTTTGTTTGTTTGTTTAGGCAGTACAAAGACAAGGAAGAAGAACACCAGAGTGGCTTTTTCTCCGCTTTAACAAACATGGTAAGTCTTACTGTTCTTCCTGCTGAGAAATACAGGAGTCTGCAGGGTTGCAAATCTGGCTCAGGAGTCCAGATATTTTTGAGGGAATGTTGTAAGGAGGAGAGAGGGATTACTCAGAATAGATTAGATTTTTATTTGGAACTGTATTTCCTTGATTTTTAAATTTTATTTATTTATTTATTTATTTATTTATTTATTTTTTAAGACAGGTTCTCATTCTTTATTTAAGGCTGGCTTGGAACTTCTAATAGTTTTTTCTGCATTAATCTCTCAAGGGATAAATTATACCCTGTTTGGAACCATATCTTTTTATCAAGTTCTAAAAATTAGGTAAAATAGGAGAGAGAGAGGAACTTTGATTTTTTTTTTCTGGGACTAATTTTTTCTTATTAATTTATAAATAAAAGAAAAATATAACCAGGTTTTATGAATGTCTATAATCCCAGCTGGGGAAATTGAGGCAGGAAAATCTTGAGTTTGAAAGTAGACTGGGAGACCCTGTCTCAAAAAATTAAAAAAAAAAAAAGCTGTGCTTGGTGGCACACACCCTAGCCAGAGGGAGATCTCTGGAGTTCAAGCCCAGCCTGGTCTACAAATCGAGTTCGAGTTCCAGGCCAGCTGGGGCTACTGGGAAACCCTATCTCACACCACAAAAAAAGTAGCCTGGGTTACATTAAGAGATCTGGTCTTAGCTGAGTGTGGTGGTGCATGCCTTTAATCTCAGCACTTGGGAGGTGAAGGCAGATCTCTGAGTACAAGGCCAGCCTAGTTTATATAGTGAATTCCAGCTGGGGCTACAGGGAGACCCTGTCTCAAAAAGTTAAAAAAAAAAAAAAAACCCAAACCAAGAGAAAAGGCACACATTAATATAGAAATGGCCCCATTTGGAGACAGACCTTGTGGAACACAGAATAGGAGGTTACAGATACCAGTCCTCTCCAAGTGCTCTTTTGTGCTCTGCTGTGGCCACAGGATCTCTAGTAGCTGGATCAGGCATACAACACGATGCTATGTTTATGTGGTGCTGGAGATCATCTGGGCTTTGTGAATGCTACACCAGCACTCTAATAATTGAGCTATATCCCTAGTCCATGGGATTAATCTTTTTTTGGGGGGGGATCTTTTTTTGAGACAGGGTCTCCCTGTACCTCAGCTATCTTGGAATTCGCTATGTAGACCAGGCTGGCCTTGAACTCACAGAGATCGCTTGCCTCTACCTCCTGAGTCCTGGGATTAAAGGCATGTGTCACCATGCCCAGTGCTGGATTAACTTTGAGATAAATTGAGGATGAAAAGCATTCCTGTGATCCTGGAAATTGGGAGGCAGAGGCAGAAGTATCAGGAGTTCAAGATCAACCTCATTTCTCTAAGAATTAAAGGCTAGCCCAGGCTTTGAGACTGTCTTAAAAAAAAATAAAAGAGGGAGAGATAAATCTAAGAGGTCTTAAAATGCAGGTAAATTCAGAACCTATCTTTGGGGGTGTTAGGTTTCCAGATGCTGAGAGAAGGTGGAGTCAATATAAAGGGAAGACTTTATTAGGGAAGGAAAATATGTCCTTGGGCGAAAACCCAGCGGCCTACGGGGGTGAAAGGAATAATGAAGGAAGTGAAAGGGCATGCAGAGTTAAAGAGGGTGAGGTGAAAGGCAGAGAGAGAGATAGGGAGGGAGGGAGGGAGGAAGGCTTGCGGAGAGGCGGAGAGGCAGAGGGGCAGAGGGGCAGAGGCGCAGAGGCGCAGAGGCGTGAAGGAAGACTTGGTCGGGAGTGAAGGGTTGAAGGAGGAAGAGAGAGCTCCAGCGGAGGCTTGGGGCTTCTTATAGGGGAAGAGAAGAGAAATAGTGAAGTGTTATAATCTGGCCAGTGATCTCCTTAGAACCAGGTATTAGGCAACTCCAGTGCCTTTCATGGGCCTTCTTCTCATACCTTGGAAAATGTAGGGTCTAGCCAGAAGAGAAGAATGGGGACCTCATGATCCATGCCATCTTTTTTTTTTTTTTTTTTTTTTTTTNTACATTCATACACATACGGAAATAAATAAAATTAAATAAAAAAAAAATTAAAAAAAAAAAAAGAGAGCAAAATAAAATTTCCAAATAATTGTTCCACTGAGATCAACACACTTTAGATAGCCTGACCTCACTCAAGTAAACAAACTTACACTGGGTACACAAACTTGACTCAATAGGTATTAACATATATTCAAGAATGCATAAAATCTCTCTGGTGGGGAGTTATAAGGGTGTGGATGGGGGAGGATACATAAAAAATATTAAAATGTATTGTATGAAATGCACAAAATTCAATAAAGTATATATATTTTTAATTTTTTTATTAATTTTATTTATTTCCGTATGTGTATGAATGTACTGTCTGCATGCAAGTCTGTGCACCCGTGTCGTGCAATGCCGCGGAGGTCAGAAGAGGGTCTCGGATTCCCCTGGAACTGGAGTTCTCCTGGAATTGGAGTTTCAGACGGCTCTCGGCCGCCATGTGGGTGCTGGGGATCGAACCCGGGTCCTCTGTAAGAGCGGTCAGCACTCTTAACCGCTAGGCCATCTCTCCAGCCCCAGGCCTATGCATTCTTAACTTTTTCTTTCTCAGAACCAGCTCTCAGAAATGAGCCATATGAATTTATAGCCTTAACTCTGACACATAAATAAGTGTCTCAGAGGCAATGGAAGTATGGAGTTTTTTATTGGTATTTGATTATATGAATTTGATATTATATTGTTTGTTGACAGGGTCCAGCTGGCCTGGAACTTGATATGTAAACCAGGCTGGCCTCAGCCCTCTTGCCTCTGCCTTCCAAGTGCTGGACTGGCCTTGAACTCTCAGAGATCTGCTTGCATTTGCCTCCCAAATGCTGGGACTAAAGGTGTAGGCCACCACACCAGGCCTTATTTTTTAATTTTATTTATTATTTTTATTTTTTGTGTATGAATATATTGCCTGCATGTATGTAAGTGTATCTGTGTCGTGCAGTGCCCTGGAGTCAAAAGATGTTGAATTCACTGGAGTTACTGATGGTTGTGAGCCACCACCTGAGACTCAAACCCAGGTCCTCTGCATGAGTAGCTGGTGCTGTTAACCATTGAGCCATCTCTCCAGCTTCAGGATTTTATTTTTTTATTTATTTTTATTTTTGGTACTTTTGAGACAGGGTCTCCTTGTAGTCCCAGCTGGCCTAGAACTCTGTAGACCAGTCTGGCCTTGAACTCACAGAGATCTGCCTGCCTCTGCCTCCCTCTGCTGGGATTAAAGGTGTATGCCATCACGCCTGCTTATTTTATTTCTTCTCGAGTCAGGGTTTTATTATATAGCCCAAGCTGGCCTTGAACTTTTGAATATTGGAATTATAGTTATGAGTTACCATGTCCAGCTTGCAGCTCTTTCTGAGTTAGTCTCTGATTGCCAATAAGCAGATTCCAGAAAAGATTCAGAGTGATGAGTACAGGTAGGTCAGTGTCTCCCTGTTGACATTGTTACTGAACTTACACATTGGCAGGAAGGCTGAACAAAAGTGTGCGTGACTGATGGTTCATAGTTCCAAGATCTCTGCTACTGGAGGCAATCAGGTTTTTCACTGATTAAAGGCTTCTTAGGCATAGAGTTCCTTTCATAGCCTCCTGTGCATAAAGTCTGCAATTCCTTTTTTCTTCCACAGGTGGGCAGCATGTTCATAGCCGATGCCCATGAGAAAATCTCAGTACAGTAAGTGCCGGACATTGTTTGGTGGACTAGGCTTTCTTGCTGGATATGAGAGTGTAAACATAATCTCTTGCTAATCCTTTATAGATTAAAACTTTTTTTGATATTCAAGTGTTTCTTGGATTTTAAAGAAACAGTAGAATCTTAAGGACTGGGATTGATAGAATGCTTGCCTAGCATGCATGAAGCCCTGGGTTTGATCCCTAGTTTTGAATAAACAAGGTGTAGTTGGCATATGCCTGTAATCCTAGTATTCCTGATGTGGCAAGAGGACCAGAAGTGTAAGATCATCCTCAGCTGCATGTGAGTTTGTTCAAGGCCAGCCTGAGCTACATGAGACTCTGTCTTAAAAAAGGGGGGGGGGCTGGAGAGATGGCCTAGCGGTTAAGAGCACCGACTGCTCTTGCAGAGGACCCAGATTCGATCCCCAGCACCCACATGGTGGCTAAGAACTGTCTGTAACTCCAATTCCAGGAGAACTCCAGTTCCAGGGGAATCTGAGACCCTCTTCTGACCTCCACAGCATTGCATGACACAGGTGCACAAACCTATATGCAGACAGTACATTCATCCACATACAAAAATAAATAAAATTAAAAAAAAGAAATCTCTGCCTTTAGTTTGATATATATTGAGCCCTGGGAGACTGAAGAACTATTTCTAGCTATCTCTGGGTATATATTTTATGTTATTTATTATTTTAGTTTTTTGTGATCTCACTATGCAGCTCTGGTTGGCCTTGAACTCACAGAATCCACCTGCCTCTGACTCCCAAGTGCTAGAATTAAAGGCCTGAGCCACCACACCTGGCCTTTATTATTATTTTTTTTTTTTGAGATAAGATCTTACAATGTAGTCTTGGCTGGCCAGGAACTCTCTGTGTAAACTGTGGCTAGCCTCATACTGTGGCAGTCCTGCTTCTGCCTCCTGAAGGCTAATTCACCATGCCCAGCTTTAACTTTGGAATGAAATGAATAGGGTGGGTATCTGAACCAGTTACAGGTTTGAGTGGGTTTGGGTGGGCAAGTGAGAGGAGAGAGAGTGAGCAAAGTAGGTAAGAACCAGTCCTAGGGATTTAAGTTCTTACCCATATGCTTTGGATATATCCAAAGGATAAATAAATGGGAGCATAATAAACTTAGGCTGGTAATGGGGAGTTCTGGAAGAATCTTATTTTGATGTTTTAAATTCTCTTTAAGAACCATTCCAATTCTCTTTTTTTCTTAGAACCAATGAAGCCATTCTTCTGGCACTTTATGAAGCTGTCCATTTAAATCGCAACTTTATCACAGTATTAGCTCAGGTTGGTTATAGTAAAAGACTTAATCCCTTTACCCTTGAATTTCATTTGTTATTGTATGTATGTATGTATGTATGTATGTATGTATGTTTTTGTGATGTTGGGGAATCTATGTATGTATGTATATATGTATGTTTTTGTGATGTTGGGGAATCAAACTCAAGGTCTTATACATATTAGGCAAATGTTCTATCTCTGAGGTATATCCTCAGTCCTTACCCTGAATTTCATACAGATTCATTCCATTAAAAAGCCCATCTGAGCTGGGTGTGGCAGTGCGTGCATGCCTTTAATCCTAGCAGAGGGGCGCAGATGGCAGGGAGATCTCTGGGAGTTCAAGGCCAGCTTGGTCTACATAGTGAGTTCCAAGCCAGCTGGAGCTATAGGGAGACCCTGTCTCAAAAAGACACATACACACACACACACACACACACACACACACCCCATCTGGAAGCTGGGTATGGTGGTCCATACCTTTAATCACAGCGCTTGGGAAGCAGAGGCAGGCAGATCTCTGTGAGTTCTAGGCTAGCCTGGTCTACATAGTAAGTTCAAGGCCAACTGGGGCTATAGGGAGACGCTGTCTAAAAAGATTTTAAAAAAAAAAGCCCATTTGGGGATTGGAGAGATGTCTCAGCAGTTAAGAGCACACTGGCTGCTTTTGAAGAGGATTCAGGTTGGATTCCCATCACCCATATGGCAGTTAACAACTGTCTGTAACTCCAGTTATAGGGAACCTGACTTTCTCTTCTGACCTCTGCAGGCTGTGTAAGACATGGGTGCATTTAACACACATGCAGTCAAAAGCCTCATATATGTAAAATATAAATAGATAACAGAAGATTGATGAAAAGTGTGAGCAAAAAAAAAAAAAAGATAAATATAAAACAGTCCCTCTGTCTGTAACTGTTTAAACTGTGCCTTGCACTGGTAAGTGGTAATAACAAAATATTGCATCACTTACCTCTGTTTTTTGTTGTCCTCTGATAAATGTGTCCATCTGGTGCAGGTCTAACTACATGTAAAGTTAATGGCTTTGACGACTAGTTTATTGATTCTGTTAACATACATTTTATCTATCTATCTATCTATCTATCTATCTATCTATCTATCTATCTATCTATCTATCTATCTATCTATCATCTATCCATCCATCCTCTATCTATTGGTGTTTTTGAGATAGTGTCACCCTGTAGTCCCAGCTGGCCTGGAGCTCTCTCTGTAGACCAGACTAGGCTTGAACTCACAGTGTTCCACCTGCCTCTGCATCCTGAATCTGGAATCAAATGTGTGTGCCACCATGCCCGGCAATTCTGTTAACCTTTATAAGAGTTAAGAGTATGAGATTTGCTGGGCGTGGTGGTGCATGCCTTTAGTCCTAGCACTGGGAGGCAGAGGCAGGCGGATCTTTGTGAGTTCAAGGCCAGTCTGGTCTACAGAGTAAGTTCCAGGACAGCTGGGGCTACAGGGAGACCCTGTCTTGAAAAGACCAAAAAAAAAAAAAGTACGAGATTTTGTTTACCAGAAATTTGCTGGTATTATTTGCTCTATGGAGTTTTCTGTCAATCTTCTGTCTTTCGAAATCCCTGTGGAATTACAACTGTAGATAAAGTAGCCCAAATCATGTATGTTATTGTTCTAGTTTGTCTTCCATTGCTGTGACAAAACACTCTGACCGACACCAACTTGGGGAGGAAAGGGTTTATTCAGCTTACATCTCCTGGGTCACAGTTCATCATTTAGGGAGCCCAAGGCAGGAACTCAGGGCAGGAACCTGGAGGCAGGAGCTGAGGCACAGGCCATGGAGGAATGCTGCTTACTGGCTTGCTCCCCTGGCCCATGCCCAGCCTGTCCTCTTATAAGGTACACAACAACCTGCCCAGAGTGGCACCACCCATAGTGGGCTGGGCCCTCCTACAATGCTTGACAATCAAGACAATACGCCACAGATGTGGCCACAGGCCAATCCAAAGGAGCCAATTCCCCAATTGAGGATCCCTCAACCCAGGGGTGTCAAGTTGACACTAAGCTATCCAGCACAGTTATTATCTTATTCATTTCCAGAGAACAAAAGTGAAAAAACAATTCTGACCAGGATATTGTTAGGCGTTAATAGCAAAATAATCTATAAGCATTAAAAACAAGAAGACTGGGGCTGGAGAGATGGCTCAGTGGTTAAGAGCACCGAATGCTCTTGCAGAGGATCTGGGTTTGATTCTCAGCACCAACATAGCAGCTAAGAACCTTCTTTCCGATGCGACGCCCTCTTCTGACCTCCGCAGCATTGCACAACACGGATTGAAAAATAAATAAATAAAATAAAAGCTAGAAGACATCTAAAATACTGGCCCACATGCCTGAGGGATATATCCTTAGTAGTTGTCACAAAAAGGAACTAAAATAAGCTAGAACTGGAGTTCATGAAAACTAACTTTAAAAATTGATAGTGTTTTTAATTTTTTTTTTAGTTTTTTTTTTTTTGATAGTGTTTTTATCTTTAAGGCAGACTGTTTAAAATATGTATGTAGAGTTTTTTTTTAGACAGGATTAGAGGCTCTAGCTGGGCTGGAACTTGGCTGTATAGACCAGGCCGACCTCAGATACACTGATATCCACCTGCCTCTGCTTCGAGAGTAATGGTTAAAGGTGGGCACTACCATGCTGGGCATGTAGGTTTCTTTTCTTTTTGAGACAGGGTCCCTCTGTAGCCCCAGGTAGCCTGGACTTTGCTATGTGGACCAGGCTGGCCTTGATCTCATAGAGATCTACCTGGCTCTGCCTCCTGAGTGCTGTTAGGATTAAAGTCAAGTGCCACCCTTCTCAGCTGTAGATTTCTTTGGTTTTAATCATTTTTGGATTTATTTTTATTTTATGTAAATGAGTTATGCCTGCATGTATGTAAGTGCACCTGTGTCATGTACCTGAGGAGGACAAACAAGGGTATCAGATCCCTTGGAACTGGAGTTCTGGGCAGTTGTTAGCTGCCTTGTAGGTGCTGGGATTGGAACCTGGGTCCTCTGCAAGAGCAGTCAGTGCTCTTAACCTCTGAGCCATCTTTCCAGTCCCTATAGGTGTCTCTCTCTCTTTTGGTCTTTTTGAGACAAGGTCTCCCTATAGCCTCAGGTCGCCTTGAACTCACAGAGATCTGCCTGCCTCTGCCTCCTTATAGGTCTCTTTTAAAGGAAAATTTGCTTATGCTTAAAAGCCAGATACATGTGGAATCCACTTATGGAGGTTTTTTTTAGTTTTTTAAAAATTTTATTTTTATGTGTATGAAAGTACTGTCTGCATGTAGGTTTGTGCACCCATGTTGTGCAATGCTGTGGAGGTCAGTAAAGGGCGTCGGATTCCCCTGGAACTGGAGTTAAAGACGGTTCTCAGTCGCCATGTGGGTACTGGGGATAGAACCCTGGTCCTCTGCAAGATCAGTCCGTGCTCTTAACCTCTAGGCCATCTCTCCAGCCCATCCACTGATGGAGTTTTAATAAAAGAGTAAGAGTTTGCTTTGAGGGGCTGGTGAGATGGCTCAGGAGGTAAAGGTGCTTATCACCAAGCCTCACAGCCTGAGTTCAATCCCTAGAACCCATATGATTGAAGGAAAGAATCAACTCATGAAAGTGTACTTTTGCTAGCCCTTGGTGGCACACACCTTTAATCCTAGCACTTGGGAGTAGAGGCAAGTGGATCTCAGAGTTCAAGCCTAGCCTGGTCTTCATAGGGAGTTTTAGGACAGCTGGGGATACAAGGAGACTCTGTCTCAAAAAAAAAAATAAAATAAAATAAAGATCACCTGCCATGTAGCAACTGAATTCAGGGGCAGCCAGTGCTCTAACTCCTGAACTATCTCTGTAGCCCCTGAGGTTCCTTCTTAAGAGCTGATGTGGCATAGTTGGCTGAGAAAGGTCAAGGACAGAGGGGTGATTTGTTTTGGTCCATACTTGGTGTCTTCCTTTACCTTTCTGCCTCCAAACCCAACATACTCTTGGGTTTCTTTTTTTCTTTTTTCATTTATTTTGTGTGTGAATGCCAGAGTGTAGAGGTCAGAGGACAGTTTTCAGAAGTTGGTTCTCTCCTGTGCTGGATAGCTTTAGTGTCTGTCAATTTGACACACCTAGGTTCAGAAGCCTCAATTGGGCAATTGCCTCCATTGGACTGACTTATGGCTATGTCTGTGGAGTATTGTTTTGATTGTTGAGTGATGTGGGAAGGCCCAGCCCACTGTGGGCAGTTCCACCCCTGGGCAGGTTGTTGTATATTGTATAAGAAAACAGGTTGGGCATGGGCCAAGGGAGCAAGGCAATAAAAAGCATTCCTCCATGGCCTGTGCTTCAGTTCCTGCCTCTAGGTTCCTGCTCTGAGTTCCTATAGTGGGCTCCCTCAGTGATGAACTGTGACCCTGGAGATGTGAGCCAAATAAACCCTTTCCTCCCCAAGTTGTTTTTGGTCAGAGTGTTTTGTCACAGTAATTGAAAGCAACCATATGTATCCCAGGGAGTGAATTCAGGTGGTCAGGCTTGGCAGCAAGCAACTTTACCTGATGAGCCTTCTTACTGGCCCTCATACTCTTGTTTTTCTATGGAACAGGAAGGGTGGTATTAATGTAATTCCTTTCCCTTCCCTTCTCCTTTTCCTTCTTCTCCTTCTTCCCCTTCCCCTCCCTTTCCTTCTTCTCCTTCTTCCCCTTCCCCTCCCTCCCCTCCTTCCCTCCCCTCCTTCCCTCCCCTCCCCTCCCCTCCCTCCCCTTCCCTCCTCCCTTTCCCTCCCCTCCCTCCCCTCCCCTCCCTCGCCTCCCCTCCCCTTCCCTTTCAAAACATTTTTATTCTATGTGTATAAATGTATTGCTTGCCTATATGTATAAGTGCACCCATGTCATGCAATGCTGGTGGGGTCAAAAGAACGCATTGGCCAGGTGTGGTGGCACACACCTTTAATCCTAGCACTTGGGAGGCAGAGGCAGGCAGATCTCTGTGAGTTCAAGGCCAGCCTGGTGTACATAGTGAGTTCCAGGACAGCTGGGGCTATAGGAAGACCCTTTCTCAAAAAGACTAAAAAAAAAAAAAGGTGGCAGCATTGGATTCCCTGGAGTTACTGACAGTTGTTAGCTGCTATCTGAGTGCTGAAAATCAATCCTGGTCCTGTGCAAGAACACCAGTGCTCTTAACTCCTAAGCCATCTCTAGGCCCCCTCCTCCCCACCTTTTTTCTTTTTCGAGACAGGGTCTCCCTGTAGCCCCAGCTGTCCTGGAACTCAATCTGTAGACTAGGCTGGCCTTGAACTTACAAAGATCCGCCTGCCTCTGCCTCCTAAATGCTAGGATTAAAGGTGTGTGTCACCATGCCTAGCATCCCTCCCTTTTTTTTTTTGAGGGTCTTACTATGTAGTCCTGGATGGCCTTGAACTTGCTATTTAGGCCAGGCTGGCCTCAAACTCAGAGAGATCTGCCTGCCTCTTTCTCTGCTGGGATTAAAGGCATGTGACACCACACCTGGCCATTGTAGCCCTTTTTATGGTTCCAAGCATCCCCTCTGCTTACCTCTTATCTACTGGCGAATTATATGGTCATTGGGACAGTCCATAGATGTACGTGATAGGAATAGTCCCTTCTCAAGACCAGGTAGGACTGCCAAATGCCCTCCTTCATGTAGAATTATCTGAATAATTTGTCTAATCTTTTTTTTTTTTTAAATTTGTATAGTTCTACAGAAAAAACTTATGTAAGGGGACTGTCGTAGTTTGTCTTCCATTGCTGTGACAAAACACTCTGACCAACACCAACTTGGGGAGGAAAGGGTTTATTCAGCTTACATCTCCCAGGTCACAGATTATCACTTAGGGAGCTCAAGGCAGGAACCTGGAGGCAGGAGCTGAAGCACAGGCCATGGAGGAGTGATGTTCACTGGCTTGCTCTCTACTGGCTTGCTCTCTACTGGCTTGCTCAGCCTGCCTTCTTATACTGTCACTGCTCAACAATCAAGACAATACACCACAGATGTGGCCACAGGCCAATCCAATGGAGCCAATTCCCCAACCGAGGCTCCCTCAACCCAGGTGTGTCAAGTTGACACCAAAGCTATCCAGCACAATTGACCCCTTGTCAACTTGACACACAAACACATCACTATTAAACCACCTTTCCAGTTCTTATCCCCAAAGTATGATGTTAACACTAATCACAACCTAAGACAGTACATCCTTAAAAGCCCCACAGTCCTTAAAATGTCCAAACACTTAAAAGTCCAGTCTATTAAAAGTCTCTTAACTGTGGGCTGCTGTAAAATCCAAAACAAGTACTGTCTTATTTCAAAGGGAAGAATCAGGCACTCTCAAACAAAACCTAAGTCCAGCAAGTAGCTCAAGGCTGGACACCTGGGATTCACTCACGATCTTCTGGGCTCCAAAGGGTCTCGGCAGCTCCCCCTCTCCGACTCTGCCGTCCGTGGCACACTCATCTCGCAGGCCCAGGCCGACTCCATTCTACACCTACCGCTGCTCTTGGTGGTCGTCCCAGGGTACCGGCATCTCCAAAAAGCTGGGGTCGCTACTGAAACTGAGGCAGCACCTTCACCAATGGTCTCTTCTGACCTCTCCTGGTGCAAAGCCTCAGCTTCTCTCCATGACCCCTGCAATCCTGGGGTCTTCACAGCAACCGAGGTGCACTTCCACCAATGGTCTTTCCTGACCTCTCACAGTGCCAAGCCTCGGCTGCTCTCTGTGACCCCCTCAAATTTCAACACCGGAACCATATAGGAGACTCTTACACGTTACCAAGTCCGGCTTCTGGCTCGAGATGGAGGCTCAGGCCCTTTCTGGGTCACAGCTTCTGTGTGCTGACCTTGAAGATATTCTCCCCAGAAGATTTCACCTCAGTGATGCTGGTCTCTTGTTACTTACAGCTGATTTTTCAGCCCCAGCTAACCAGCATCAATTGCCCCAGTACCACAAAAGTTTCACTTCAGGTTCTGGTCTCTTGTTACTTACAGCTGATTCTCCANGGGCATGGTTGCGCACACCTTTAATCCTAGCCATCAGGAGGCCCCCCCCCAGACCAGAGGCCAAGTGGGCTCTGTGAGTTCAAGGCCTGTCTAGTCTACATCGTGAACTCCAGGCCAGCTGGGGACTAAAGGGAGCCCCTGATCTCAAAAAAAACAAAACAAAAAAAAAAGACCAAAAAAATAAAAAGGGCTGAGGACTATAACTCACTGGTAGAGTGCTTCCCTAGCATACTCTAGGTTTAATACCCAAGACAGAAAGGGGAAGGGAGACCGGAACAAAGACCGACGAAGAAAAACGAACAACAGGCGAATTAATTGGTAAAATTTTGTAGAAGTTTAAATTTGTTCTAACCTGGGGACCACCCGCGTCTGGCATTTGTTCCTTAATGGATATTTTTTTTTTTTTTTTTTAATTTTTTTTTTTTATTTCATTTATTTCTGTCTGTTGTACGAATGTTACTGTCTGCATGCAGGTTTTTTTTTTTTTTTGCACCCGTGTCGTGCAAGCCGCGGAGGTCCGAAGAGGGTTCGGATTCCCCTGGAGGCTGGAGTTCTCCTGGATGGAGAGGGTCTTCGGACGGTTCTCGGCCGCCCCTGTCTGGTGTGAACCTAGATCGCAAGGCATGTCACAATTTGGCGATTTTCAAGACCCACGGGACGTCTAAATGCTAGAAGACAAAGATCGGTTTGCTTAATTCTAACGACCTATCCAGTCGCCCACGTCGGCCGTTTACCGGAAGCCCGTTGCTCCTGGATGGATTTAAATATTAAGATGTTTGCCTCCTCTTCCGTAAACGACGCTATTTTTAAACTTTTAATTACCTGAGTTCTTTTCTTTTGGCGTGGTCAGATTCACTTAGTGAATACCAACTTTACTTGCTACACACAGTTTGATGGATCTTGTGACCTGAACTTGAACCCTTTAACCCCATCATAAAGTGGACAAGAACCAACTCCACAAATTGTCCTCTGAACTTCCCCTATTATAAAACACACACCATATAATAACTACGGGCTGTCCGAGCTGGGCGTGGTCGGCACACCTTAATCTACGCACTCGGGATGGCAGACGCCGACAGGCGAATCTTTTGAGTTCAAGGTATCAGCTCTTTGGTTCTACAGATTTTGTGATTGTTTCCAGGACACGTTTTCAGTTGGGAATATCGTGTGTGGAGACCCTGACTCGATTGAACACCCAAGGACCCCCCCAAAAAAAAAAAAAACGGCTGGAGAGAATGTCACACGCGATTAAGAGCACCGACCTTTCCTGCTCTTGCAGAGGTTCCAATTCTCATACCCACATGGTGGCTAAGAACTGTCTTTAAACTCAGTCCGGGTAATCTGACACCCCCTTCTGACTCCCCCCCCCCGCCGCATATGGAAAAAAAAAGAAAAAAAAAAAAGAAAAAAAAACACAACCAAAAACAAAATAAAAACACGAATTAAAAAAAAAAACACTAACCTATACAATCCACATGATAATACTACTAAAAAAAAATGGCTCGGCTATGGTCGCAACCCTGGCCTACTGGCACATATCGTTTAATCTCATGCACTGTTTTTTCCCTGCCGGGGGGTGGTGTGTATAGCCTCGTTCCCCACCCGGTCACCGGGGCTACCTGCGAGACTCTGTCTCAAAAATGCAAATAAATCTTTTTATTGCCGGGGTGTTGCTTTTTTTTTTTGTGGTCCGGTGTTTTGGTTTTGGGCACACATACTTTTCTTTTAGGTTCCTGATACTCCTGGAGTTTCAGGTGATGTCTGTTGATTTGAAGCTAGTTGGTCTCTGCATAGCCAAGTTTTCCAGGCCAGCAGGTGCTACATAGTAAGACTCTGTATCCAAAAAAAAAAAAAAAAAAATCCAACTTTGATCCTTTGAGTCTCCTATATATATATGAAATGACTCTGTTTTGTTTCTCTAAAGTTTTTTTTTTTACTAAACTATGGCCTTGCACACAGTAAGCAGGTGCTCTTCCACAGGACTACATTCTTAGCCCCTAAATTTTATTTTTTGGGGGGAGCTTCTTTCTTTGAGACAGGGTTTCCCATTAGTCCCAGCTGGCCTGGAGTTCGATATGTAGACCAGGATGGCCTTGAACTCACAGAGATCTGCCTGCCTCTGCCTCCGAAGTGCTGGGATTAAAGGTGTGCACCACCAAGCCCCTCACTAAAGACGGTTCTTAGCTGCTATGTGGGTGCTGGGAATCGAATCTGGGTCCTCTGCAAGAGCACTTAGTGCTCTTAAGCGCTGAGCCATCTCTTCAGCCCCAGAAGTATATAGAAGGAGGTGTCGATATTCAGATGTATGATAACATATCGGATCTGCTTAGAACTGAAAGCCAAATTCTAAAATATCTTAATGAAAAGCAGCATAGTGAGGATTGCCTACTTGTCTGTTTATTCAGGTCACTAGATAAGCCAATGGAAACACTGTATTTTCTCTTTGAGGATGAAGCCTGTCTAGTTACCATGGATTTCAAAAGCCATATATCTATGTGTGTGGTGTGAGAGTGTGTGTGTGTGTATATCAGTTCCATGTGATGTTGGGGTTTGGATGCTTTAGAGAACCGCCTTTCAAACTGTTCATTGTGAACACTTTCACCCACAGACTTGATTATGCAATGGCAGTATTTGTGCTTACCTACAACTAGTGAGCTTTTATTTTTTTCTAGTGGGAAGATCAAGTCATCCCACTTTCAAATGACTATCTCTCTTGACAAAAGGTGCTTGGAAGAATTATAAAGCCAAAGATCAAGAAATCATGCTTGCTGAGGAAGGATATTTTAATTTGTGAGGGATTTGATTCTATTTTATTTATTCTTTCTCCTCTCTCCTAACTCATTTCCTTTTTGTAGGGGTCCTAAGTCTTATAACCTTAATTTTAATTTTTAATTATAGTTCTGCTCAGTAGCCCAGTTATATTTAAAGGTATGTCACTGGAGCTATTATTTTTAAAAGCTAGCAGTTAGCTGTAACATTTGTTCGCAGCTCAGCCTTGACATTTGACAACTCCGCCTTGGTTTGAGAGGACTTTCTGGTAAACTAAAAATACATATACTTCTATATTTCTCCATATTATATAAGATAGTTTTCTAGTTATTGCTGTGTGTGAGTGGGGTAAAAAGTTCCACTTATCAGTTAGATGACAAAGGAATGATTTGGGGATCTTAAGTTTCAAAATGGCTATGGTGGGCTGGAGAGATGGCCTAGCGGTTAAGAGTGCCAACCGCTCTTACAGAGGACCCAGGTTCGATCCCCAGCACCCACATGGTGGCCAAATCTGAAACTCCAATTCCAGGAGAACTCCAGTTCCAGGGGAATTCGACACCCTCTTCTGACCTCCGCGGCATTGCACGACACGGGTGCACAAACTTACATGCAGACAGTACATTCATACACATAAATAAATAAAATTAATTAAAAAAAATGGCTATGGTTTGAGGTGACAGTGTTAGGTCTTTAACCTATGATATGAATTCAGTCCTTTTAGTGTTTTGGCTTTCTTTTAAAAGATAGAGTCTTGCCGGGCCTTGTGGTGCACACCTTTAATCCTAGTACTCGGGAGGCAGAGGCAGGCGGATCTTTGTGAGTTCAAGGCCAGCCTGGTCTACAGAGTGAGTTCCAGGGCAGCTGGGGCTACAGGGAGACCCTGTCGCGAAAAGACCAAAAAAAAAAAAAAAAAAAAACTAATATAGTAATATTATATATATATATATATATGTATATATATATATGTATGTGTGTGTGTGTATGTATGTATGTATGTATGTATTGCCTGGCATGGTGGCACACGCCTTTAATCCCAGCACTCAGGAGGTAGAGGTAGGTGGATCTCTGTGAGTTCAAGGCCAGCCTGGTCTACAGAGCGAGCTCTAGGACAGCTGGTACTAAAAGGGAGACCCTGCCTCAATAATACCAAAAAAAGGAAAAAACTAAAAAAAAAAAAAAATGTATTATGAGTAATAGTCCCAACTTAGCTGAATGTTCATAGTTGAAAGCTATAGATTTTCCACCTTCTCTGGGCTGTCATGGAGGCCCCTCTTACACACTGGTAAAGCACTTAACAAGGTGACTAATTCTAAAGTCTTTGAATCTTGGGAAGTCTAAGTTGAAACTGTGGTGGGTGGGTCAACTCTGATTACTCCCCCTTGTTCACTGGGACTGTGACTCAGAGAGTAGAGGCAGGGAACATAGAGACAGGGCAAGTAGGTGAGATGAGGGAGTCTTGGGCTGAGCAGGGGGTGGGGCATTTCTCTTGTAAATAAGCTGAATATGCAAAACTGCGTTTCCAGGATATCTCAGTCAGTAATGTCCACCTGTTTTCAGTCTGAAGGGAAGAATTTAAATATGGTTCTGCCTTAACTTTCCCCCTTTCATCTTGGATAATTTTAGTCTAAGGGCTTGGGTTGTTCTTAAAATTGAGCAAAGTTTTTCCTTTTGGGGAAGAAATCTTCATTTGTTTTAAGCAAGAGACTCATCAAAACAGGCTCATTTATATTTAATACAAACTTTTCTTTCAGGTAGAATTCATAGAGCATTTAAGAAGGGCTTTGTATTCTTTTTGATTATTTAGGGTTGAAAATGGAATCAACATACCTTTCCTAGAATGTTAGGATGTTAGGAGAAAAACTGTTTCTGGAAACTGGTCCTAGATTAGAAAGGCTGGTGGACTTAATTTGGGGAGTGTGGAGTAGGAAGGGCTCTGGGGACCTAGCAAAAGCAGATAAAAGTTTTTAATTTTTAAATTTTTTTGGTTTTATTGAGACAGGGTCTCACTGGAGCCCCAGCTGGCCAGGAATTCAGTATGTAGACCTGACTTGCCTTGAACTCACAGAGATACACCTGTCTCTGCCTCCCAAGTGCTGGGATTAAAGGTATGTGCCACTACGCCCTGCTGATTTTTTTTTTTAATGGATTTTTTTTTTATTAATTTTATTTATTTCCGTATGTGTATGAATGTACTGTCTGCATGCAAGTTTGTGCACCCGTGTCGTGCAATGCCGCGGAGGTCAGAAGAGGGTCTCGGATTCCCCTGGAACTGGAGTTCTCCTGGAATTGGAGTTTCAGACGGTTCTCGGCCGCCATGTGGGCGCTGGGGATCGAACCCGGGTCCTCTATAAGAGCGGTCGGCGCTCTTAACCGCTAGGCCAT
>VZQC01013361.1:171104-187869 GCA_009823505.1 Rhizomys pruinosus | reverse complement strand
TCCTCCTCCTCCTCCTCCATCTTCTCCATCTCCTCCTCTTTCTCCTCTTCCTCCTCCTCCTCCTCCTTCTTCCTCCACCCTCCTTCTTCCTCCTCCCTCCTTCTTTCTCCTCCTTTCCTCCCTCCTCTTCCTCCTTCCTTCATCTTTGTCTTCTCTTCATCTTTTTAAAAATTATGTTTTTTTTATTGACCTTTTGTATATTTCATACATCGTTTTTTCAGTCCAATTTGGATACATTCCCCTCTCCCTGCCCCCCCCCCACTTTATGCATTCTCTTATACATGTTATGCATCTTTCTCTCAGTGTTGCCAAGGATTTTTTCTTCAAAGGCTTGTTGTTTTGAGCAGAATTTAAGTGTATCAGTCAGTTCTTTGATCCAGTCCTTATGTTATTGTTGTTCCCTCCCCTTTGTTTTACTCCAAATTATGTCTGTTTAAACAATACATATGTATCAAAATTATGACCTTTGGGAATAAACTGTATGTTAACTCCAAAATATGTTTGGGGTGCATTTTTTTCCAATTAATTAATTAATGTGTATGAATGTACTGTCTGCATGTAGGTTTGTGCACCCATGTCCTGCAGTGCCACGGAGGTCAGAAGAGGGTGTCAGATTCCCCTGGAACTGGAGTTCTCCTGGAATTGGAGTTACAGATGGTTCTCAGTCGCCATGTGGGTGCTGGGGATTGAACCTGGGTCCTCTGCAAGAGTAGTCGGCGCTCTTAACCGCTAGGCTATCTCTCTAGCCCCAATTTTATATTACTCTAGAATATGAGTACGTATCTTTCACCCATATGGTAATTACAATGTCTGAATATAAGTGGTAGGTGGATTCTAGAGCCTGTTTAAGAGATTCACATTGAGCTGGGTGTGGTGGTGCACGCCTTTAATCCTAGCACTTGGGAGGCAGAGACAGGCCAGACTGGTCTACAGAGTAAGTTCCAGGACAGCTGGGGCTACAGGGAGACCCTGTCTCAAAAAGACCAAAAAAAAAAAAAAAATTCACATTGTGACAGCACAGTTGCTTTCAGATACAAAGAAATATAATAATAAAGTTGCTCAGTTTGCCTGCCAACAGGGGATTTGGTGTCAATATCCACATATGAGGGGAACCATTCACCCCACCCCTCACTGTGTTACTTCACTTAGCATAATGGGTTTGAGTTCCATCCATTTACCTGCAAAGTTCATGATGCCATCTTTATTTACTGCTGCATAGAATTCCATTGTGTAGAGGTACCACATTTTTGTTATCCAGTCATCAGTTGAGGGGCATTTGGGTTGGTTCCAACTCTTCCCTATTGTGAAGAGAGCTGCAATAAACATAACTGTGCATGTATCTTTGCAGTAGGATGAGTCTTGTGGGTATATACCCAGGAAGGGTATGACTGGGTCAGGTGGCAGGCTCATTTTGAGTCTTTTAAGGATTCTCCACCCTGCTTTCCATAGTGGTTTTTTACATTCCTACCATCAGTGGATGAATGTTCACTTTTCCCCATAACCTTTCCAGCATTTAGTGTCTTTTGTTTTCTTGATCTTGGCCAGTCTTATTTGGAGTGAGATGATAACTTAGAGTGGTTTTAATTTGCATTTCCTTAATTATTAAGGATGTTGAGTATTTTTTAAGATGTTTCTCCAGCCATCTTTACTTCCTCATTGGTGAAGTCTCTGTTCAGCTCTTTACTCCATCTTTTGAATAGGTCATTTGTTTTCTTACTTATTGGTTTTTTTAAGTAGTCTATATGTTCTGGATATTAATGCTCTGCCAGATGTATCAGCAATGAAGGTTCCCTCCCACTCTGTGTGTTTTCTCTTCACTTCCTTGATTGTTTCTTTAGCTGTACAGAAGCTTTTGAGTTTGATGAGGTACCACTTGTCTGCTGTTGACCTTATTTCCTGTGCAACTGCTGTTTGGTTTAGAAAGTCTTTTCCTATGCCTATGTTTTGTAGGTTGCTGCCAACTTTTGCTTTGTCACCTTCAGTGTTTTGGGTTTCAGGTTGAGATCTTTGATCCACTTGGAGTTTATTTTTGTACAGAAGAGATGTAGGGGTTTAATTTTGGTCTTCTACAAATGGTGATCCAGTTTTGCCAACACCATTTGCTGAAGATGCTATTTTTCCTCCACTGAACTTGTTTTTTTTTTGAGACAGGGTCCCCCTATAGCCCCAGCTGGCCTGGAATTCACTCTGTAGACCAGGCTAGCCTTGAACGTACAGAGATCCACCTGCCTCTGTCTCCGGAGTGCTAGGATTAAAGGCTTGCGCCACCACACCCAGTTTAAAGCTGGTTCTTAGCTGCCATGTGGGTGCCAGGAATCCAACCGCTGTCCTCTGCAAGAGTAGTCAGTGCTCTTAACCACTGAGCCATCTCTCCAGACCTCCTTTGAACTTTTTTGGCCCCTTTGTTGAATATTGAGGTGGCTGAAATTATATAAGCTCAAGTTTGGATCTTTAGTCCTAGCACTGAGGGGGCAGAGGCAAGTGAATCTCTGTGAGATTGGAGGCCATAACAAGTTCTGGCCAGAAGTTCCAGGGTGGCTGGGGTGACAGGGAGAACCAGTCTCAAAAAACAAGAGCAACAACAAAAATTTATGTGTATGTATATGTATGTGTGTCTGTATGAGTGTCAGTGTCTGGAATCTTAAGTGAGGGTTCTCTGGAAAAGTAGTAAGTGCTCTTTTTTTTTTTTTTTTTTTTTTTTTTNCAGCTGGCCTGGAACTCCTGGAACTCACTCTGTAGATCAGGCTAGCCTTGAACTTACAGAGATCTTCCTGCTTCTGCCTCCCAAGTGCTGTGATTAAAGGTGTGCGCCACCATACCTGGCCACAGTAAGTGCTCTTAACTGTTGAGTTATCTCTGCAAGCCCCTATAAAATTACTTTTTAGTTTATTTGTATGTTATGAAGTGTAAATACGACAAATAGGATAGTAATGATATTAATGTCTTCTCCTCAATTAATCCTCCCCCATCCATTCTCCAGAGTTTTATGATTTAGTTTCCTTGATTCTGTTCTACTTTTGTTTGTTTTCTTTGAGAAAGACTCACTATGTGGCTGTCGCTGGCTTGGAACTCACTATATAGACCAGGCTGGCCTCAAACTCACAGATCTACCAGCCTCTACTTCTGGAGTGCTGGCATTGAAGTCATGTGGCACTGTGCCTCACTATTAAATATGCTTTACTGGGGCTGGAGAGATAGCCTAGCAGTTAAGAGCACCGACTGCTCTTGCAGAGGACCCGGGTTTGATCCCCAGCACCCACATGGCGGCTTAGAGCCGTCTGAAACTCCAGTTCCAGGGGAGTCTGACACCCTCTTCTGACCTCCACGGCGTTGCACGTCACGGGTGCACAGATTTGCATGCAGGCAATACATTCATACACATACGGAAATAAATAAAATTATAAATAAATAAATAAATAAATAAATAAATAAATAAATAAATATGCTTTACTGGAGCTGGAGAGATGGCCTAGTGGTTGAGAACGCTGACTGCTCTTGCTGAGGACCTGGGTTCGATCCCCAGCACCCACATGGTGGCTGAGAACTGTCTGTAACTCCAATTCCAGGAGAACTCCAGTTCCAGGGGAATCCGACATCCTCTTCTGACCTCCGTGACATTGCACGACACAGGTGCACAAACCTACATGCAGACAGAACATTCACACACATAAATAAATAAATAAAAATTAAAAAAAAATATGCCTTACTTAAGCCGGGCATGGTGGCTTAAGTAAGTGAACTCTCTGTGAGTTCAAAGCCAGCTGGGGCTACAGAGAGACTTACCTCAAAAACACCGATAAATAAATAAAATGAATGAATAAATAAATAAATATGCCTTACTTTAGTGTTCAGAAATCTTTTCCTTTTCTTTTTGAGTAAATGGAGAGGTGGCTACAGGCTTTCTGAGAGAGACATTTGCCAGTTTGGGGGTAAAAAGAGGATAGTGCTAGATAAACTGTCAAGGATGGGTAGAAAATTCTCATAAATCCAGTTTTGCATATAGACAAGGGTGTTATTCTCCTTGGCTGTGTGGAGGCTTGGATGTCTATTATAAGGACCACGGGAAAGGGATATTGTCATTCTTTTGGAACTGCCTGTCTCTGAAGAGAGGTCAGTATATTTCTGGACTATTACCTTAATCTCTATTATGGTGGGGTTTGTTTTGATTTTTCTTTGGTTGATTTTTTTGCTGGGCCTGGTGGTGCATGCCTTTAAACCTAGCACTCAGGAGGCAGAGGCAGGGGGACCTCTGTGAGTTCAAGGCCAGCCTGGTCTATATTTTGAGTTCCAGGCCAGCTGGGGCTATAAGGAGACCCTGTCTCACAAAAAGACAAAAAAAAAATTATTTTTAATTATGTGTATGTGGAGCTGGAGAGATGGCTCAGCAGTTAAGAATACCTGCTGCTCTCACAGAGGATCTGGGCTCAGTTCACCTACCTGTCTTTCCAGTTCCAGGGGAACTGATTGCCCTCTTGTCTCCATGGCCACCAGGAATGCATATAATGTACATATAAACATATGTACAGGCAAAACACTCAGACACATAATATAAAAATAAGTAAACTTTTATTTAAAAAAATATTTTATTTTTATTTTATGTGTCTGAGTATATCGCCTGCATGTATGTAAGTGCAGCTGTGTCATGCATTGCCCACAGAGGTCAGAAGACAGTGTTGGATCCCCTGGAACCCAAGTTATGGATGGTTATTAGCCAGCATGTGGATGGTGGGAATTGAACCTGGGTCTTCTGCAAGAGCAGTCAATGCTCCTAACCACTCTCCAGCCCCACAATAAATAAATCTTTCTTTTTTATTAGACAGGGTCTCAAAAACTTACCTCTCCCTCCCAAGTGCTGGGATTAAAGGCATGCACCATCACACCCAGCAAAATAAATAAATCTTTAAAAATTGTGTGTGTGTGTGTGTGTATTTTTGTGTGTATGTATGTATTTTTGTGTGTGTGTGTGTGTGTGTGTGTGTGTTGTGTATAGGTGTCCACTGACTCCAGAAGAGGACATAAGCTTCCCCTGGAGCTGCAGTTATAGGTGGTTGTGAGTTACTCCACATGGGTGCTGGGAACCTGAGCTTGGGTCCTTTGCAACAGCATTATATGCTCTTAACTGCTGAACCAACTCTCCAGTCCCCACCCATTTTTTAGCTGGGTATGGTTGCACATGCCTTTAATCCCAGCNTGTCAAAAAACCTTGCAACCCAAATCTTAAAACTAACTATGGGAAAGGATTTGTATGTTCCAACAGGCCAGAGTATCACCAACTTAATGGCTGAGAAAGAAAATGCAGCTTTGCAGTGAGTAGGATGTACCAGAAAGTGCCAGCAGAAGGATTGACTCCTCTGGGCATTGAAGGGAAGAAATGCCTCAGATTGCTGCAGACATCAGGCCCCTCTCTGGATCCTACTAGTAACAATGATTTTTAATGAATCCTAACGAAGCTTACCTTCTAGGTGCCGCAAAGGTTTTAATACAAGAGACTTTAACTCCCTCCCATAGAATAAGGAGAAATATGATGATGATGAGGTCATTCTCCAGCTGCAGATTGAAGCCATTTGTTATAGAGGTAGTCTCTTGTAAAATCGATAAAACTGCCTTTTTTAAATTTTTTTTTATTAATTTTATTTATTTCTGTATGTGTATGAATGTACTGTCTGCATGCAAGTCTGTGCACCTGTGTCGTGCAATGCTGCGGAGGTCAGAAGAAGGTGTCGGACTCCCCGGAACGGAACTGGAGTTCTCCTGGAATTGGAGTTTCAGACGGTTCTCCGCCGCTATGTGGGTGCTGGGGATCAAACCCGGGTCCTCTGCAAGAGTGTCGGCGCTCTTAACCACTAGGCTATCTCTCCAGCCCCTAAGCCATTTCTTAAGCCCTAGTTTGAAAATATTGAGCCGTTTGTCTAGATATGTAGTCATGACTCTCTTTTTATCTATGTTTCATTCCTGTACCCCCAAAGTTCCTAGAAAGTGAACAAACTTAGATGTTTCTGGTAATTGGCAGTGATGTAGTTGCTTTTTCTTTTTCTTTCCTTTATTTTATTTTATTTTTTTAATTTTGCATCCATGAATATTTTGCCTGCATGTATTTAAGTGTACCTGTGTTGTGCTGTGGACGCAGAGGCTAGAAGAGGGTATCGGATCCCCTGGAACTGGAGTTATAGATGATTGTTAGCTATCATGTGGGTGCTGAAAATTGAACTTGGGGCTTCTGGAAGAACAGCCAGTACTCCTAACCACTGATCCATCTCTCCAGCTCCTGTTGCTTTTTCTTGATTATTATTATTATTATTATTATTATTATTATTATATGAGTGTACTGTCTGCATGTAGGTTGGTCTACTCATGTTGTGCAATGCCACAGAGGTCAGAAGAGGGCGTCAGATTTCCCTGGAACTGGAGTTAAAAACTGTTCTTAGTCACCATGTGGGTGCTGGGAATTGAACCCGGGTCCTCTGCAAGAGCTTAACCACTGAGCCATCACTCTAGCCCTTTCTTGATTATTTGTATGTGGGCTTAGAGCTCTGCAACAGAGGTCACTGCCTTTCGTGTGCATGTGTGCTGGAGATTGAAGCCAGGGTCTTGTATATGCTAGATAAGTCTCTTTACCTCTAAGCTATACCCCCAGCATCTGCCTCATTGTTTCTTTTTTATTTATTATTACTAATTTTTGAGTCAAGGCCTCACCTTGTAGACCTAGATAGCCTGGAATTATCTATACAGAGCAGGCTGATTGAATTTATGGTGATCCTCTACCACTGGCTCCTGAGTGCTAAGATTATAGCTAGATTATAGATAGGTATGAACCACCACCACACATGGATCTGTTTTCCCTTTTTTTTTTTTTTGAGCCTGCCATAGCTCAGGGATATTAATCTCTTTCTGGCCCAAACATTGGAAGATAATAGTTATAACAGAGACTTGCAGCAGAGAGCCACGGGGCATACTGGAGGACAGTGTCCCAAAGTTGCTCAGCCTCAAGGAGAGGCTCCCTAAAAGNAAAATCGATTTATGTTGGGCGTGGTGGTGCACCCTTTAATCCCAGCACTTGGGAGGCAGAGGCAGGCAGATCTCTGTGAGTTCAAGACCAGCCTGGTCTACAGAGCGAGCTCTGAGCCAGCTGAGACTAAAAGGAGACTCTGTCTCAAAAAGACCAAAAAAAAAAAAAAATTGATTTACTTATTTACTTATGATGTGTCACTGTATACATGTATGTGGTGGTGTGTGTACATGGCACAACATACCTACCATGTGGGTCTCAGGGATTGAACTCAAGTCATCAGGTTTGGCAGCAAGTGGCTTTACCTGCTGAGCCATCCCACAGGCCCCAAAGCACTACTTTTGGGAGATAGGAAGAAAACCTTCACTTTCCTCAAATTTCTAGCTTTTCTTTTTCATTTCAAAGGACAGAGAGAGGTAGAAGGGAGAACTTTGTAGTCCGGAAAGATCTGGGTTATTATTCAAGACTCTCCTACCTGTGTGATTGACAATCTCTCCAGGCCTCAGTATCCTTAGCTATGAAATGAGGAGTAAAAATCCTGTCTTCAAGGTTGCTGTGAAAACTGAATAGAATACCCTGTTTGTTTTTGTTGTTTTGGTCTTTTTGAGACTGGGTCTTCCTGTAGTTCCAGCTGGCCTGGAACTCATTATGTAGCTCAAGCTGTGATATCTGCCTGCTTCTGCTTCCTGAGTGCTGGGATTTAAGGCATGTGCTACCATGCTTATTGGGTATGTGTGTTTTGCCTACAGGTATGTTAGTGTACCACATGTGTGCAGTGCCTTTGGTGATCAGAAGAGAGTATCAGGTCCCCCAGAACTGGAGTTATAGATGGTTATTAGCTGCCATGTGGTTTTGGGAACTAAACCCTGGTCATCTGCAAGAGCAGAGCATTCTCTCTAGCCCCTTAAATTCATTTTATATTTTGTGGTAGATGAGTATAGATGGGAGAGTTATAGTTAGGTTGATGAGGGAGTGGGCAAAGGAATGGACCTGACTATATGCAAAGTGCTAACTTGAAAGCAAAGACATGGCCCAAGAAATTGGGAACTACAAAAGTTAAATCTTGGAAGCTGGGTATGGTGGTGCATGCCTTTAATCCCAGCACTCAGGAGGCAGAGACAGGGATCTCTATCAGATGGAGGTCACCCTGGTTTCCATAGTGAGTTCCAGGCCAGCTGTGGCTACAAGGAGACCCTGTCTCAAAAAAGACACTCCCCCGAAAACAAAGTTATATCTCAGGCAGATGCTTTACTCAGGAAACCAAGATAAAGAAATCTGGGGACATTCCTTTGGGTAAACTGGAAGCAAGACTTACTCTGGTACTACCTTGATTTTGATTCATGAATTTATTTGTGTGTGTTTGTACAGGCGCAGGTGTATGCCAGCTCACCAAGTAGGTTAGGCTGGCTGGCCAGTAAACTCCAGGGACTGTCTCTGTCTCCCTAGCACTGCATTGGGATTATTATAAGTGTGTGATAATGTGTGCAGTTTTTTATATGAGTTGTGGGGGATGAATTGAAGTCTTTATGCTTTCAAGGTAAACATTTGTTTTTTTAGACAGGGTCTTCCTGTAGCCCCAGCTGTCCTGGAACTCACTCTGTAGACCAGGCTGACCTTGAACTCACAAAGATCCGCCTCCCAAGTGCTAGGATTAAAGGCGTGCGCCACCACGCCCGGCTCAAGGCAAGCATTTCACTAACTGAGCTATCTTCCCAGCCATCCTTCATTCATCAATTTTGTAGAAAATATAAAAGTTCCTTTTTTTTTTTTTTTTCTTTTTTCTTTTTTGGTCTTTTGGACACAGGGTGTCCATGTAGCCCCAGCTGGCCTAGAACTCACTATGTAGACCAGGATGGCCTTGAACTCACAGAGATCCTCTTGCCTCTGCCTCCCAAGTGCTGGGATTACCACCCAGCAGAGGTTCCATTTTTATCATATACATCTGTATTCTCTATTGATATGTGGTTTGGATTCTATATAGAGAAGTGTTTTGTTTTGTTTTCTTTACAGATGAACACAGGCTTCACAGTGGCAAGCTCTGTCTGATCATCCTTACTTGTATTGCAGAGGTAGGTCTCACCAGCCTTGGGTATTAATTTCTTCTAGAATGCTACTTTTTCCTGTTTACCGCCTCCTGTTTCGTGACTTTGAGTCCTAAGTCTTGTGAGAGAAAATTTCCCTCTTTTGTATTGTTTCTTTCCTCCAGAATTTAAGTGTAGGTATCCAGGGCTTTATTACCTTCACCTCTGTTCTCATTATCTGGCACACAATATAGACTTTATTTACTTAATAATGAACTATGAGGAGCTAGCTGGGAGATATATAGCTCAGTGGAGTCCTCACTTAATATGCATGAAGCCCTGGCTTTGACTCCAGCACCAATAACAAAACCTGCCATGGTAGCACAGGCCTCTAACCCTGTCTCAAAGCAAAACACAAACCAATGCAGTAACTATGGTAGTTTTTTTTTTTTTTTTTTTAGGGTAGGGTCTCTTGTAGCCCAGGCCTGCTCTTGAACTTGTATTTAGATGAGTTAGATGAGGATGACCTTGAGTTTCTAATCCTTTTCCCTCTACTTTTTGAGTGTTGGGATTACAGACATGCACCACCACATCACACACCTGTTTGTTTGTTTTTCTGCAAACTACCTGTAAATTATTTAAAAAGCAAAGCCCACCAGAAGTTGGTTTCTCACATAAGTCAGTTTCTTTTTAAAATTTTTCTTTTTTTTTTTTTTTTTTTGGTCTTTTCGAGACAGGATCTCCCTGTAGTCCCAGCTGTCCTGGAACTCACTCTGTAGACCAGGCTGGCCTCGAACTCACAAAGATCCACCTGCCTCTGCCTCCTGAGCGCAAGGATTAAAGGGGTGTGATACCACGCCCAGCAAGTCATTTTCTTTAAATGGTAAAAAGCCTTACAATAAATGTATGAATTAATTCAGATACCCATTATTGGGTCAGACAAACTATTATTGTCCCTTTACAAGGAACTTGATGCTGTTTTGTATTATATCCTCTTCACCATTTATATTTTGCACACCTGGTTTTATATGATCCTCAGATTGAACCCTGGGCTTTTTGTATGCTAGACAAGCACTCTACCAGTTGAGCTCATATTCTGGCTCTTAACAGTCTTAAGCAAAAGACTTAAAAAGTCTTAAACAGTCTTAAGCAAAAGACTCTGTGACCAAATTCCTTGCTAAGAAGCAACTTAAGGGGCTGGAGCACTGGCTGCTGTTAGGAGACCTTGATTGAGTTCCTAGCATCTACATGATAGCTAAAAACTGTCTGTGACTCTAGTTCCAGGGGATCTGATACTTTCTTCTGGTCTGTATGAAGATTGCACACATATGGTGCACACAAATGCAGGCAAAACACTCATATACATAAAAATAAATAATTCATAAAAAGGTACTTTTAAAAATTATTTTAGCCGAGCGTGGTGGTGCACGCCTTTAATCCTAGCACTTGGGAGGCAGAGGCAGGAGGATCTTTATGAGTTCAAGGCCAGCCTCATCTACAGAGTGAGTTCCAGGACAGCTGAAGCTACAGGGAGACCCTGTCTCGAAAAAAAACAACAACAAAAAATTGTTTTAATTAATTAATTTGGTCTTCTTGAGACAGGGTCTCCCTGTAGCCCCAGCTGTCCTGGAACTCACTCTGTAGAGCAGGTCGGCCTTGAACCCACAGATATCCACTTGCCTCTCCCTAATGCTGGGGTTAAAGGCATGTACCACCACACCTGGCACTTATTTTATTAATTTTATTTTATACTTATAGGTGTATTGCTTGCTTGTATATAAGTGCATCCATGTCTTGCGATACCCAATCATTGAATTCTTCTGGAACTGGCCTTACAAAAGGTTGTTAGCAGGCTGGAGAGATGGCCTAGGGGTTAAGAGTGCTGACTGCTCTTGCAGAGGACCCGGGTTCGATCCCCAGTATCCACATGGCGGCTAAGAACCGTCTTTGACTCCAGTTCCAGGGGAATCTGACACCCTCTTCTGACCTCTGCGGCACAACACGGATGCAGAGACCTACATGCAGACAGTGCAAAATAAATTAAAAAAAAAAATTAGGGGCTGGAGAGATGGCCTAGCGGTTAAGAGCGCCGACTGCTCTTGCAGAGGACCTGGGTTCGATCCCCAGCACCAACATGGCGGCTGAGAACCGTCTTTAACTCCAGTTCCAGGGGAATCTGACGCCCCCTTCTGACCTCCGCAGCATTGCACGACCTGGGTGCACAGACCTACATGCAGACAGTACATTTATACACATACAAAAATAAAATAAAATAAAAACCAAAAGGTTGTTAGCTTCCATGTGGGTATTGGGAATTGAGCCTGGGTCCTCTGCAAGAGCAACCATTGCTCCTAATCACTGAGCCATTTCTCCAGCCCCAGGAAGGCGCTTATTGAGAAGGCATTTTTGGCTAGATTAATTAGATTCAGACTCAACAGTTTAGAGCTAATTTCATAGCTTCAGCCTCTTCTTTCAGAATTCCTTACTCTGGTCTTTTTAAAGAAAAATAGCCAAGGTAGCCCACAGGGAGTAGTGATCTCTCACATTTTCCCTTTTTATGTTCTCTGTGGGAAGATGACCTCTTTTTTTTTTTTCCACAAGACTCAGGAAAGCTGGTTGTAGAAGACTTGCTTATTAGTAGTGGGCCTTGTATAGTTTTCAGAAATCTTTCTAATCTTTAAAGGAGTTGTTTTTAACAAATTATAATAGTTCCTAGTAATTGGAGTCTGTAGGCATGTCAGATCTCAGAAATGGTGCTGGGAAAGGGCCAAGGGATATTTATTTTGAACCCACCATGAGAAGATTTTGATTTTTTCATCAGTTTTCATAAGAACCAGGGATAGACAGGGTCTTGCCTGCTCCCACATTGCCTGTGTCACAGATGTATCCTGCTGTGCTGAACATTATTCCCAGCAGAACACAGCCCTTTCTTATTCCTAGAGCCTCACGTAGAGCCTGGACATGTATCCCATTGCCCCTATGAAAACTTTCAAGCTGTCATAGACACAGCTGACTCCTTCAACAGGTGGGAAGGAAGAGAGAATAGGAAAACAGATTTCTCTCAGCATTTGTCTCAAGTGGCTGGGTTTTAATTTTTATTGGATTTAATTTTCTTTTTTTTTTTTTTTTACTTTTTATTGGACATTTAATATCAAAATAATCCGGGGCTGGAGAGATGGCCTAGCGGTTAAGAGCTCCGACTGCTCTTACAGAGGACCCGGGTTCGATCCCCAGCATCCACATGGCGGCTAAGAACCGTCTGAAACTCCAATTCAAGGAGAACTCCAGTTCCAGGGGAATCCGACACCCTCTTCTGACCTCTGCGGCATTGCACGACACGGGTGCACAGACCTACATGCAGACAGTACATTCATACACATAAATAAATAAATAAAATATTTAAAAAAAATATCAAAATAATCCATTAATAACAAACATAGATCAATCAATTCATGAGGACAAAGCCCTCCATGTCTCCTAAAGGTCTCACTTCTTTTTTTTATGGTTGTATCTTTTTTAAAATTGTTATTAAACTTTTTCATACGTAATTTCTCAAATTTAGACTTATTTCCCTTTCCATGGCCCCCACCCCACCTGAGTTCATGAATTCTGCCATACATGTCTTTCATGTTTTTCTGAGTCTAAAGATTTTTCAAAGTAGAGGATTATTGTTTTGGGGAGAACTTCACTGTTTCTTTGTCCCAGTTCTTTTTTTTTTTTTTATCTTAACAGAATAAATATATGAAGTATTTAACCCAAAAAACTAAAAAAAAAAAAACAAACCAGTAACAAATACAAGAAGCCACTAAGACTCCAAAACAAGACAAGATCAGAAAAGAACTCTCACCACCAACGCATAGTTAAAAGTGCTAGACAACCCAAAACAAAGACAAAATCCTTAAAGCCACAAGAGAAAAAAGTGGACTGACAAGGGAGAACCTATCAGATTACAACGACTTCTCAGTGCAAACTATGAAAAGCAAGAAGAACTGAGGAAGAATCCCCCCCCCCCCACCCCCCCCCCCCCCCCCCCCCCCCCCCCCCCCCCGCCCCCCCCCCCCCCCCCCCCCCCCCCCCCCCCCCCCCCCCCCCCACCCCCCGCCCCCTGCCCCCCCCCCCCCCCCCCACAGTGTTAAAGGAAATAGATGCCAACCCAGGTGTACTATACAACCAGCAAAAATGTCAATTATAGGTGAAGGAGAGAGAAAAATCTTCCAGGAACATAAACAAGAGAAAGAATACATGTCCGAAAACCGACCCTTCAGAGAATAACTTGAAGCATTCAAAAGGACAGAAGAAAGGAGCACCACCCCCAGGCACTCAGAAGAGAAATCCCATTAAAACGGCATAACCGATAAGTGAAACCGAAATCACAACCCGCAGAATGATAATAAGGCAAAAGGAACAACACAAACCTATCAGTCCATAACTCTAAATATTAATGGACTAAATTCCCCAATCAAAAAATAGAACTGGGAGATTGGATTAGGAAACAGAACCCATCAAATGCTGGTCTACAAGAAACACATCTTACCTCAAGGACGGCCACACCTTAAGTGAAAAGATGGAAAAAATATTTCAAAAATGGTAAACCAAAATGGAAAAAAATATTCAGAAAATGGCTATCCCTGCGTATTAAAATATCAGCGTGTTGCTATGCAATATCAGACAAATGAATAGACTTCAAAGTAAAAGAAATCAGAAGAGACAAAGAAACCATTACATTTTTTATCAAAGGAACAATCACCAAGAAGATTTCACAAATTATGAATAATATATCACCAAACTCTGGTGCATCCAAACTTTATAAAGACAATCTCCAGACCACAAGTCACAGACTAACCCCAGTAACGCTATAGTAGGGGACGTTCATAACCCCACTATCCTTGACAGATCAACAGGACAAAGAATGAAAATAGAGAGCATCTGGACTGAATGATATGATACAACCAAAGACCGCATGGACCGCTACCAATATTCTACTACCCTAATACAGAGATAACTTTCTATTCAGCCACCCACGGAACATCTCCAAAAGCGACCACAACTGGGGACAACAGAAGAAACCTCCACAAATCAAAAAATTGAAATCAATTTCATGCATTCCTATCAGACCACATGCAATAAACTCAACATCAACAACAGGATAAGCCCTACTGCCTACAAGAAACATGAGGGGGCTGGAGGATGGCCTAGCGGTTAAGAGCGCGACCGCTCTTCAGAGGACGGGTTCGATCCCCAGACACCCACAATGGCGCGAGAACCGTTGAGAACTCCTTCCAGGAGAACTCCAGTAGTCCAGGGGAATCCGAGACCACTCTTTGACCTCCGGGCAGCACGACACGGGGCCAACCTGCATGCAGACATACATTCATCACACATAAAAATAAATAATAAATAAAATTAAAAAAAAAAAAAAAAAAAAAAAGAACAAATGAAGGCACCTAACAAGCACCTCTGACATAATGAATGGCTCAAGGAAATAAATACAGAAATAAGCATTCCTGGATACTGGAATGACAAATTGACAAAAAAACACAACAAAACCTATGGGATCCTGAAAATCAGTACGAAAAGGAAGTTTATAGACCCTGGGTGCCTACATTAGAAACAGAAAGAGCACAAGTGAATGATCTAACCACTGCAGCTAAAGAAAGCACTTGAGAGGCAACAATTAGATGAACCCTAAATTGCAACAGACAGGAAGAAATAACGAAAAATCAGAGCAGAAATCAATGAAAGTAGAACAAAGAAAACATAAAAAAAATATCAATGAATCCAAAGTTTGTTCTTTGAAAGAATAAACAAGATAGACAGACGCTCCTAGCCAGTTAACAAAAGAAAGAAGGAACAACTCAAATCAATACACTCCATGATAAAATGGGAAATATCACAACAGAACAACACAAAAAAGATCCAAAAAAATACGGAATACTCAAAACCTTACTCTACCAAGTTGGAAAAACCTAGAAGAAAGGATAAGGATTTGAAAATCCTGGGAATCAACCAAAGCTCAACTAAGGAAGAGATCGACACTTAAACAAACCATAATACATGAGAAATTGGAGAGTAATCAAAAACCCCCAACAAAAAAAAAAGCCCTGCCCGAATGGTTTCAAGGGCAAATGCTATGAAACATTTCAAAAAGACCACAACCATTGTATGACTGAATTGTTAAGAAGGATACAAACAAGGCTGGAGAGATGGCCAGCGGTTAGAGCGCCGACCGCACTTACAGAGTACCGGGTTCAATCCCCAGCACCCTCATGGCGGGCTGAGAACCGTCGGAAACTCCATTCCAGGAGAATCCAGTTCCAGGGGAATCCGAACCATCCACCTTCTGACCTCCGCGGCATTGACGACCAACACATAAAAAAAAAAAAAAAAAAAAAAAAAAAAAAAAAAAAAAAATAAAATATAAAAAAAAAAAAATTAAAAAAAAAAAAGAAGGAACAACAAAAAAATAAATAAAAAGGAAAGGGGGGCGTTTTTTGTTGAGATTCCTGAGCCCACGCGGCAGGAAGAGGGTGGAACAGTGTAGGACGTGGGTGCGCTTGGCGAGCTGATGTTGTATCGTTGTTGTGTCCTGCCTGTCTTTGGTTGATTGGCCTTTCTGGGCGTGAGGTGATGGAGTTCAGCCCCCAGCTGGGATTTAAAGGTGTGGTCGTTTGGCTTGATTATATCATGGCTGTGGGGCGGAGTTGATCCCGCTCCCGACCAGTATTAAAGGAAGCCTTGTGTGATCTTGAGAAATTTTGAGATCTCCTGAGCCCAGCAGCAGTGGCTGGGGCGCGGGCTAGAGCGCCCCCCTCCCCCCCCCCCCACACCCCGCCAGACTGAAGAATTACGAAAAGTATCTTAAGTGAGTGCAAAAGCAAAGCAAAACGCCTTCAAACAGTAGAAGAGGCATTAAGACTACAATTGGATACAGGCAAAGAGAAGCCCATATGCCAGGATCACGAAAAAAGAGACTACACTTGAAAGGGGCAGGATAATCCCACACAAGCTTATTAACCAACCTATGGATGACCCTTCTAACTGGTGTATCTCTCGGGGGATGACCCCAGGAAGCAGATATCAGAAACAATTGGGAACATACTTAAAGAACGGATACAAAAACATAAGAACAAAATTAAAAAAAAGTAACTAAGAAAGAAGAGGTATGAAGAACCGAGAGAAGAGGAATTGACAAGTCACCCGGAAAGAGAGTAGAAACAAAAAACTAAAACCCATGCGAAAAAGAAAAAGAAACTCAACAGCAACAAAAGAGCTCTACACAAAAAAGAATACAGAAGCTCAAAAGAAAGATATGAAACCTAAAGAATCAGACGAGGAACCGAATGAAAACACCACCAGCCTAGAATAAAACCCAACATCCATTCAAGATGGACAAGGAATGAAACAAAAAAAGCCTCAGAACATAGTAGACGGATAACAAACAAAGGAATAGTATCTATAGACCTTGAGGAAACAAGCAGAACTCAATCTAAATAAAAAAAACTAACAGAATGAAAAATTAACAATACAACAAAAATGGAAGCACCAATGGACGGTGGGAACACTATGAAAAGATCAAACAACTAACCTCTGCATCATGGAAGAGCGGAAGGAGAAAGAATTCCAAGAAAAAAGGTGATTTGATCAATCTTAACTTTAACAGAATATAGATGAAACAAAACTTCCCCAAACTAACAAAAAAAACGGACAAACAATGACCAAGACAAAAGCACATAGAACG
>VZQC01013361.1:127242-161913 GCA_009823505.1 Rhizomys pruinosus | reverse complement strand
AAAGAAGAGGGTCTCGGATTCCCCTGGAGCTGGAGTTCTCCTGGAATTGGAGTTTTTAGACGGCTCTCGGCCGCCATGTGGGTGCTGGGGATCGAACCCGGGTCCTCTGTAAGAGCGGTCGGCGCTCTTAACCGCTAGGCCATCTCTCCAGCCCCCTGCCTTTCCCTTCTTATTGCTGGAATTACAGGTATGCACCACCATGCCCTGCTTTGTAGTATAATTTTGATAGGATAAGACTATGTTTTAGAATTGAAAATTACCATTCTTTTTTTTTTTTTTAATTGAAACTGCTACTGGCTACTGTTGCTGCCTGTATAGCCTCCACCATCACCACCTCTTCTGTGTGTGTATGTGTATGTGCATGTGCATGTGTGTGTATGTATATAGATGCATGTACATATTGTGGCCAGAGGACAACCTTGGATGTTGTTCCTCAGGTGCCATGCACATTTTTTTTGAGACAGGGTCTGTCATTGGTCTGGAGCTTGCCAAATAGTCTAGGCTGGCTGACCAGGGAGTTCTAAGAATCGGCCTGTTTCTTTTTTTTTTTTTTTTTTTTTTTTATGAATGTACTGTCTGCATGTGGGTTTGTGTACTCGTGTCATGCAATGCCTCAGAGGTGAGACAAGGTTCTCCTTTTAGTCCCAGCTGGCCCGGATCTCACTCTGTAGGCCAGGCTGGCCTTGAACTCACAGAGATCTGCCTGCCTCTGCCTCCGAAGTGCTGGGATTAAAGGCATGTGTCTTTTTCTTAATTTTTTTATTACTTAAGAAAGAAATACCAGGGACTGGAGAGATGGCTTAGCGGTTGGGAGCACCGACTGCTCTTGCAGAGGACCCGGGTTCGATCCCCAGCACCCAAATGGCGGCTGAGAACCGTCTTTAACTCCAGTTCCAGGGGAATCCAACACCCTCTTCTGACCTCTATGGCATTGCACGACACGGGTGCATAAACCTACATGCAGACAGTACATTCATACACATAAAAAATAAATTAAAAATTTTCAAAAAAAACCCACCAGTGTACCTTTTTTTTTTTTTTTTAATAATGGCACTCATCTAGTATAGACAAAATAAAAGTAAAAACAGCATCTTTTCTGTTTCAGTGTGCACCACTTTACTTTAGGCTATGGGTTTGCCATAAATTGTATTTTTGTCATAGGCCTGCATTGATAACTAAGAAATATTTACAAGTCTTCCGTGCTCCAACCTACTCCTACTCCTACCCCTTCCACTAGAAAGAGAAAAGTTAAAATCTCTGTGGTGGAAATTTTATTTTTATTTGCCTGAGAAACATGAAAACTGGGTGTCAGTCTGCTGATTTTCTTTCTTTGTTGTTGAAGCCCATGCGACACAGGAAGAAGGCGGCTGACAAGAACCTCCCCTGTCGTCCTCTAGTGTGTGCAGTCCTAGGTGAGTGCATACCTTCAGAATTGGTGTTTTTCTGAAGCAGTGATGGCTTTCTGTGTTAAAGATGCTGGTTGATTTGCCTCTTCCTCAGAGGAGTTATAATATGCTTCTAGAACCATGACCTTCTTGAACCAAGTTATGTTAATCATAAAGTATATCATAAAGCAACCCCACTGAATAGAGTACTCAATAAAAGGATGCTATTGTTCAAAAAAAAGAATCGTTTTGGGGACAAAGGTTATGTCTAAACTGGATACATGATTTAAATGTGTAACATAACTTACTATTGACCAAGATTTCAGATTCTTTCCTCCCTTTCTTGGTCTAGATTGATGTATATTGGCAGGAAGTTTAAATTTCAAGAATGAGACATAAAGAACTTCCCTTGAGTAAATTTAATTGAGATACAGCTGGCAAGTAGGGGGGCTATATCTTAGGTCCTTTTGTCTGCTCAGAATCTTATATTTTCCTTAGAGAAATTAGTGGAACTCTTAATCCCATTTTCACTTGTATAGTCAACTCCCGTTCCTGAATCTACCTGATTTTAGAAATAGTAATTAACACTGTATAATAAGCCTCTAGTGACCCAGAGCCCATAGACCATTTAAGTCAGTATCTGTCAAATGGCATCATAGTGAGCTGGGATAGACTGACAGATTTAGAGCTGTGTCTTGGGTTGCATGGATGGCTCCATAATTTCTTCTGTGCTTACCTCATTGCTGTAGTCTCAGAATGTGATTTCCCTCTGGCACTTTGTATTTTTGCCATTGTAAGAGATATCTGAACCATGAAATCTCCCTTGTATCTGGACTTATTGCTAGATCCTTCTAGAAGAAGGAGAGTAAACTATTTTGTTAATATTTGTTAATTTACAAGGGTCAACTTTTTTTCTTATTAACTTATAAAAGAATGAACCATTTTGCTTGTTAATTTACAAGTGGAAAGTATTATACAAAATAAAGTTAGGTACAGGTAGATACAGATGTGTAGGGGATTCAGCATGAGTACAAAACACAAAGTTTTCAGAAATTTTTTTTCCCTCCAACTTATAAAAGTTAATGAGTTTCATTCAAATGGATCTGATTTTTCTCCTTTCCCCTTTCAGACCTGATGGTAGAGTTTATTGTAACACATATGATGAAGGAGTTTCCTATGGATCTCTATGTGTAAGTACCATGGTCACTTAATACATGGAAATTTAGGGGTTGGAGAGATAGCCTAGTGGATAAGAGCGCCATCTGCTCTTGCAGAGGACCCGGGTTCGATCCCCAGCACCCACATGGCGGCTGAGATCCATTTTTAACTACAGTTCTAGGGGAATCTGAGACCCTCTTCTGACCTCCAAGGCATTGCACAACACGGGTGCACAAACCTACATGCAGACAGTACATTCATACACATATGAAAATAAAAAAAATAAAAAAAATACATGGAAATTTATTGTAAAGAATCAAAAGCCAAAGCTGCTGAGTGTGGTAACACACACCTTTAATCCCAGCACTTGGGAGGCAGACTCAGGCAGATCTCTGTGAGTTCAGGCCAGCCTGGTTTACATAGTGAGTTCCAGGTCACCTGGAGTTGCAGGGAAACCCTGTCTTATAAAGACAAAAAAAAAAAAAAAATCTGGTATTTTCCATTTGTCATCATTTTTGCTGTTTATTTTTGTACTTTGTTCAGTTAGGTGAAACTGGAGTGGTTGGTTTGTGAGTAATGGGCTTTTGTGTTCTGATTTTTGTGTTTATTTGTTTTACATGTTTCTATTCAGATTAATATGATAGGTATTCGTTTAAGATGAGATTTTTCTTTGGAAAACATGTTTCATGTAAATGCAAATTCAGATGGTTTAAAATAGTTGAGACTCTAAATTTCAGGAATGTGGTTCCTGTCTTGTTTTAGGAATTGTTTTCTGGAACAGAAGTAGATCTTTGTATGGTTCGAGGGAGCAGTGGCCCCTTTGTCCTCACTAGCAGGAATCTGTGTTGCTCATTTTGGTGTGGGTGTGTGTGCTATGATGGTTCTTGTGACCTTGGGGCCCAGGGAGCAGCCTGAAAGCTTTGGTCGGATCTTTAATTGTGCATCTTTAACCTCAGGGCAAGTTCTTTCACCACCTCAGTGTTCAGAGGAGACCAAAGCAGATATAAGTGAGGAAAATGAAGTATAGGCCACAGCTCCTGGGGAGGATGAAGTCACTTCAGCTGTCTGGATGGCTGAGGACAGGTCTGCACTCAGCTCCTGTATCCTGGCTGCTGTCTCCGTCCCTCCCTGAGTACTTTCTGCCAGTCCCATCCCTTGATCTTCAGGGTAGTCTTTCTCCTGCTTGGCAGCAGCTCTGCCTACTGATTCCCTTCTCATCTGTATTCAAGAGCCTGTAACCTTGGAGGAAAATGACCTTTGGGTTTGAGGTTTTCTAGTATTGGTCTTTGTTCACAGAGGCTTTTATTTTGATTTTTACTTTCCTCCTCTTTTTGCAGAAACCTTGAAGAGGCTCCATCTGCATTTTGAGTTAGAAGTATAACTATAGGAGTTTCTCTTTTCTAGAAAATTGTGCAGATTCTGGATTATTTGGGGGGACAGGGTTGGTGGTGACAGAAGGACTAATAGGAGAGACATTTGGTGGATTTCAGGATGACCTAGAGCTGACATACCATTTCTAGTCTTTTCTGAAAGAGACATTTTGGAAAACCTTATAGGAAATTGGNGTAACTATTGGGTAAATCCTTTTGGAATGTAGGACCAGATCCCACCAATCAACCGGGCTCTTAAGATTTGTCTTCAAGATAGGTCATCTGAAGGTCTGCAGCAGTCTCCTCACTTCTCTGCAACTTGCCTACCTGATGTTTCCCACCAATGTATTTTAAAAGGTCTGCTCTGATTTTTATTTTCTTTGTTTCTCTTACTTTTAAAATTCCATCAACTCATTACCACATTGGAACATAGAATTTGGAGTAACCTAAATATCCGGGCCATGGTAACTCCTTTTTTTTTTTTTTTTTTTTTGTCTTTTTGAGACAGGGTCTCCTGTTAGCCCCCAGCTGTCCTGGAATCCCTCTTGTAGACCAGTTGGCTTGGAACTCACAAGATCCGCCTGACTATGCCCCCAAGTGCTAGGATTAAAGGCGTGTGCCACCATGCCAGCGGGCACTCCTATTAGGCTCCAGAATAAACTATATCTTACTCCCTTTGAGATGAGAGTAGTGTTGTTTTGTTTTATTTTTTTTTTTTCATTGTTGGTTATGGAGTGGGACAAGGACGATTTTCGCCAGAGGGGTCCCCAGCATCAGGCGCCAGCATTGCTACCTCCAGTGGGTGATGGTCAGTTTTTCCTGAGGTTCTGAAGTCCCTTGGTCCATGGATCGGTTTATTCTGAGTTGATCATTTAGGATTGGATTTGTTGGATACCTTAGTGTGTGTATGTGTTGGGGGAAGGGGGTGCCCACTTGTTTGTTTACTCTGAAAGCATTTTGGTTTCTGATCTTTTCGGTTTGTATTCAGCCGTTTTCCCCTGCCACTCCTCCAATATCTAATTCAAGAAAGGAGGAACTGTTTCAAGAAAAACAGCTATTTAGGGCTGGAGAGATGGCCTAGCGGTTAAGAGCGCTGACCGCTCTTACAGAGGACCAGGGTTCGATCCCCAGCACCCACATGGCGGCCGAGAACCGTCTGAAACTCCAATTCCAGGAGAACTCCAGTTCCAGGGGAGTCCGACACCCTCTTCTGACCTCCACGTGCATTGCACGACACCGGTGCACAGACTTGCATGCAGACAGTGCATTCATACACATACAGAAATAAATAAAATTAAAGAAAAAAAAAAGAAAAACAGCTATTTGTTATTCCAGATGTTTTTATGCTAATCCAACTTCTAAGTGTTTGAAAAAAAATAAATGAGAAAATCTACTAAAAATAAACTGGCATTAAGTTTCCCTCAAAGGGGAACATTTAATGTCTCTCAACTAGGTTGTTGGATTTAGGGTATTTTGCTTATTTGTTTGTCTTTGTTTTTGTTTTTCTTGTTGTTATTGTGTTGTTGTTGTTGTTGCTGTTGTTTGCTCTTTTTGAGACAGGGTCTCCCTGTAGCCCCAGCTGTCCTGGAACTCACTGTGTAGACCAGGCTGGCCTTGAACTCACAGAGATCCGCCTGCCTCTGCCTCCCAAGTGCCAGGATTAAAAGGCATGCGCCACCATGCCTGGCTTTTTTTTTCTTTTTCTTTTTTTAAATAAAAGGAACTCTGTGAGTTTGAGGCCAGCAGTTTATTTGAGCTTACAATTGAGGGTTCCAGGGAATTAAGAGTCCATTGTGGCAGGGAGGCTGGTGGCCAGGGCTGGAGCAGAAAGCTGAGGTTTACATCTTCCAATGGGCACTGAGAGATTATTATTTTTTAAATATTATATATTTTATGTGTATGAGTGTGTTGCCTACATGATGTAAGTACACAATGTTATTCCCATGGAGGTCAAAAGTAGGCATCGGATCCCCAGGAACTGGAGTTTCAGATGGTAGCCATGTATATTCTGGGAACCAAACTTGGGTCCTTTGCAAGAATGGCCAATGCTCTTAACTGCTAAACCATCTCTCCAGCTCTTTTTTTTTGAGATAGGGTTTTACTTTGTAGCCCTGGCTGGCCTGAAACTCAATATGTAAACTAGGCCAGCCTCAAACTCCCTATGTTGATATGACCTTTAACTTCTACCTTTGTGTGTGTGTGTGTGTGTGTGTGTGTGTGTGTGTGTCTTTTTGAGACAGGGTTTCCCTGTAGCCCTAGCTGTCCTGGAATTCACTCTGTAGACCAGGGTGACCTTGAACTCACAAAGATCCACCTGCCTCTGCCTCCCAAGTGCTAGGATTAAGGGCATGCACCACCGCCCAGCAACTTCTACCTTCTTTTTTTTTGGTCTTTTTGAGACAGGGTCTCCCTGTAGTTCCAGCTGTCCTAGAACTCACTATGTAGACCAGGCTGGCCTTGAACTCACAAAGATCCGCCTGCCTCTGCTTCCCGAGTGCTAGGATTAAAGGCATGCACCACCACGCCTGGCGCCCCAGATTATTTTTTAAAAACTTCATATTAGGGGAGGGCTGGAGAGATGGCTCAGTGGTTCAATTCCCAGCACCCACATGGCAGCTAAGAACCATCTTTAACTCCAGTTCCAGGGGAATCCAACACCTTCTTCTGACTCTGTGGCATTGCATGACATGGGTGCACCAACCAACGTGCAGACAGTACACTCATCCACATAACAAATAATAATTAATTAATTAATTAATTAATTAAAAAAACCCAACTTCGGGGCTGGAGAGATGGCCTAGCGGTTAAGAGCGCCGACCGCTCTTACAGAGGACCCGGGTTCGATCCCCAGCACCCACATGGCGGCTGAGAACCGTCTGAAGCTCCAATTCCAGGAGAACTCCAGTTCCAGGGGAATCCGAGACCCTCTTCTGAACTCCGCAGCGTTGCACGACACGGGTGCACAGACTTGCATGCAGACAGTACATTCATACACATACAGAAAATAAATAAAAATTAATAAAAAAAAAAAAATCCCAACTCATATCGGGACTGGAGAGATGGTTCAGTGGTTTAAGGCACCAGGGTTCCTATTCCCAGCACCCACATGTTTGGCTAAGAACCATCTGAAACTCCAATTCCAGGATAACTCCAGTTCTCAGGGGAATCTGAGACCCTCTTCTGACCCAGTTCAATCCCAAAACACACAACCAGTCCTGAAAGTTGTCTCGAACTACACACATACACACACAAATAAAAAAATTAAAAAAAAAAGGACTAGAGGGGCCAGGCATGGTGGCGCACCTTTTAATCCCAGCACTTCAGGAGGCAGAGGCAGGCAGATCTTTGTGATTTCAAGGCCAGCCTGATCTACAGAGGGAGTTCCAGGACAGCTGGGGCTACATAGGAGACCCTGTCTTGAAAATTACCAAAATAAATAAGTAAATAAATAAATAAATAAAAATTCCTTAAGTATTACTCAGTCTGAGACAATGTTGGGGTCATCTTGTAGGTACATGGGTACTAAATTACAAAAGCGAGATTCAAACTTGTTTCTCTCTGACCTCAGAGGCTATATGCTTAACATTTTTTTGTGATAATAACATAGGAAAGATTTATGTAGAGTGAACATATTCGGAGGATATCAGAGACGATATCAGAAAAGATTATATTTTACCTAAACCATAAACCTCAGGATTGTTTTCTGTGGACAAGTAGCAGAAGGACATTCCACAGAGGAGATTAGCATGAACATGTTCAGAAGTTTAAAACCCTTAAAATGTGGTATGTTTGGAGAAAAGAAGTAATTCTGAAAGGTTAGAGAATAGGGGATATAGAGGAAGGGTACCTGTAATTCCAGCATTAAGAAGGGAAAGGCAGAAGAATTAGGAATTCAAGGCCAGTCTTGTTAGATAGTGATCAGAGGCCAGCTTGGGCTACATGACACCATCTCATATATATTAAAAATAAGAAAGGGGCTGGCAAGATGCTCAGGAGCCTAAGATACTTGCCAACAACCCTGGCAACCCAAGTATGATACTCCCTTTTGAAAATAAAAGGCATCCGGGCATATGGTGTGCACGCCTTTAATCCTAGCACTTGGGAGGCTGAGGCAGGTGGATCTTTTGGTGAGCTTCAAGGCCAGCCTGGTCCAAAAAAAAAAAAAAAAAAGAATAGAAAGAAAGATGGTCTGAAAATAGATGACAGGAAGAGCTGAGGTTGGAATAATATGATAGGATTATATGTTTACAACTGTAGAATTAAAAGTATAAGCCAGGCGATGGTGGCGCACACCTTTAATCCCAGGACTCGGAGAGCAGAGGCATGTTGGATCTCTGTGATTTCAGGACCAGCTTGTCTACAAGAGAGAGGTCCAGGGCCCAGCCTGTCTACAGAGAGAGTTCCAGGCCAGCTGGTGGCTACAGAGAGTTACTGTCTGAGCTCTGTTCTGTCTGTCTATGTCTTTCACACATACCACACACCAAGAAAAAAAAGAAGAAAAGTATAAATCTGAAGCCAGAGTGTGAGCGGGACACCCCTTTTGATCCACATTCAGGATAGGACTCTGTGAGTTAAGGACTAGCCTGTTTCTACATTATTGAATTCTCAGACCACTGGGGCTACATGGAGACCCAGTCTCAAAATGACAAAAAAAAAAAAAAAAAAAAAAAAAAAAAAAGAGAGAGAAAGTATAAATTTGTCCACCCAGCCCTTACATTCTGAGCCAGTGAACTTAGCTAAATGTCCTTTACTCTGTCTGCATCCCTAACCTGTAGTTACTAACTTTATGCCCCCCAAAATTTTTGAATTGCTTTACTTCTTTGGTGTTTGCTTTATTCTCCACATGCTTCCTAATTGAGTGTCCTGAGGTTAGGGAAGATGGAGAAGATGAGAGACATCAGATTGATAGAGTCTAGGCTGAGTTCACTTTCTCTCTGCCTAAATCTGTGGGCATGGTCCTGATTATCCTTCCCCTACTTCTATCTTTTTCCAGTTTTTGGTATTTGGAGCATCAAGTCCTTTTTAGGTGAACTTACCTGCTTCCAGCTGGGCATCAGGCCAGGTTGCTGCTCTTAATCCTCCTGATGAAATATGAAGAAGTATGGAGTATAGAAAGACTTAATACTCATCCAAAATCTGGGTCAGATGTGAAACAAGTTTCCTATCTATGTGTTAAAGCTGTAGATAAAGGAGCCGCTCCTACCAGAAAACACATCTTGCCTGGAGCAATAAAAGTAGGAAGAAAATCTCAGGCCTAACCAATTAATTCTCACTCTTGGCTCTGCTTCTTGATTCTTGTTGCTGTCTGTATTGTCCCCACAGGGTTTGAGACTAGGGAGAAATCAATTCAGGGAAAGGAACTCTTCCTAATTTTACTTTTGTATGGAAAACTTAAACTTTTTTTTTCTTTTTCAAGATAGGGTTTAGAAAAGTTCTAGGTGAGACCTGGGTGTGGTATTGCTCACCTTTGATCTCATCACTTAGGAGGCAGAGGCAAGTAGATCTTTGTGAGTTTGAGGCTAGCCTGGTTTATATAGATAGTTCTAGTCTAGCCATGGTAGGTAGTGAGACCCTGTCCACCAAAAAAAAAAAAAAATCAAGAGAAGGGGAAAAAAGATTTCAGGAGAAGGAAAAACTCTTCTGGTTTTTTGTTTTTGTTTTTTGTTGTTGTTTTGTCTTTTTGAGACAGGGTCCCCTTGTAGCTTCAGCTGGCCTGGAACTCACTATGTAGACCAGGCTAGCCTTGAACTCACAGAGATCTGCCTGCTGGGATTAAAAGTGTGCACCACCATGTCCAGCTCTTTCTGGTTTTTATTTTTGAGACAGGGTTATCCAGTAGTTGTAGGCTGCCTGTAACTCCTTATAGACTAGGCTTGCCTCCATCTCATAGAGATCCACCTACATCTGCCTCCTAAATGTTGGAATTAAAGGCACCTTTCTCAGCTTATCTCTTTTCTTTAAGAGTAGAAATACCCAGTGATAAATTTGGAGTCATTCAGTTGTTAAGTTTGTTTTTCTTTTTCTTTTTTTTTATTTAATTTTATTTATTTTTCTTTGTTTTTAATACATTCTCCCTATGTAGCCTAGGCTGACCTCAAACTATTGAACCACCTCCCTCAGTTTCCCTAGTGCTGGGATTATAAGTTGCCTTACCTCCCCTGGCTCCTCCTGCCAGTTGTTGTTATGCTTGATGACTATTATGAATCATTTTGAGCACAAGGCTAACAGTGGTTCTGTTGGGTGACTGTGGAGATAGGAAGAGGGCCTGGAAGCATTACTGGAGTGATGTTTGTAGCCATCAAGTGAAACAAAAAGTGGCAGCACAGACTGGACTGTGGTAGTATTACTGTTCTGGAGTGGCTCAGTGATAGCATTGTCCATAGCAGCCAAGTGCAGGTTGTCTAGGTTCAGGTCCTGTGAAAGGTACGTGCACATAAACATGTGCTATGTATGGGTGGTCACAATGGACAGCATCTAGCCACCCTTTCTGGCTACAAGATAGCTTTAGTAGCTGGGACCTCATCACTGTCAGTTTCATGGGAAAGTTGATAGGAGCTGAAGCAAACCATGGCTCAAATGAAGGTATTTTATGAGATGCTAATCACATCAAGCCATGATTGATTGATTGATTGATTGATTGATTGATTTTGAGACAAGGTCTCCTTGTAGCCCCAGCTGGCCTGGAATTCACTAAGTAAACCAGGCAGGCCTTGATCTCACAGAGATTTGCCTGCCTCTGCCTCCATAGTTCTAGGCCTAAAGGTGTGTGTCACCATGCCAGGCATGCTATGACCTCTTTTTGCCAAACAAAAACAACAAAACAATTATTTGGAAACTGACAGAATGATTTATTTGGAATTTACATCATTTTGGTAAGCATTTTCAGTATAGGGTAGTTTATTTTGAGCCTCTGCCTCCCTAGTGCTAGGATTAAAGGCATGCACCACCTTGCCCAGCTTATTTTGAGAATGAAAGGTAATTTAAAATTTTTTGATGTGTTGATTTATGTTACTTTATATTTCTGCCTGATTTTAAACATACTTCTTACAATCTTAAGATTATTATTTGAATAGCATGACTATAAAATATTTTAGTATTTGCTGGTGTGGAGGCAGAGGCAGGCAGATCTCTGAAATCCAGATCAGTCTGCAATGGTCTATATAACTAGTTCCAGACCCCCCAAAAAAAAAAAAAAAAAATCATTGCCGGCTTGGTGGCACATGCCTTTAATCCTAGCACTCAGGAGGTAGAAGCAGGCGGATCTCTGTGAGTTCAAGGCCAGCCTGGTCTACAGAGCTCCAGCTCACTCTGTAGACCAGGTGGGACTTAAAGGGAGACCGTCTCAAAAATACCAAAAAAAAAAAAATTTGCTGAAGTTATCGCAGTCTCTTTTATTTTTAACTAATTAATTTAGGTCTTTTAATTAATTTTTATTTTCAATTAATTAATATCAATTAATTAATGTCTTTTTGAGACAGGGTTTCCCTGTAGCCCCTGGTGGCCTGGAATTCACTCTGTAGACCAGGTGGCCTTGAACTTAGAGATCTGCCTGTCTTTGCCTCCCTAGTACTGGAATTAAAGGCATGTGCTATCATGCCTGGATTTAAAAAATTGTTTTAATTAATTAATCATTTAATTAATTTTGAGATAGGGTTTTACTCTGTAACCTAGGTTGACCTGGGACTCACAGTCCAGACTTTCTTGGAGTTCATAATAATCCTTAGTGCTAGGTTTATAAGCATAAGCTACCATGTTGTATCTTATATTCTGAAGTCCTTTATTTTTTTTTTAACTTAAAGGTTTTTTTTTAATCTCCTTACTTTTTTTTTTAACTTTTTTGAAAATTTTTATTATTTATTGTTCTGTAGTGTTGTATTGAAAATGCGTACTGTCTGCATGTAGGTCTGTGCACCCGTGTTGTGCAGTTGGCCACGGAGGTCAGAAGAGGTGTCCAGATTCCCCTGGAACTGGAGTTCTGGAATTGGAGTTACAGACGGTTCTCAGCCGCCATGTGGGTGCTGGGGATCGAACCCGGGTCCTCTGCAAGAGCTGTTGGCGTTCTTAACCGCCAGGCCATCCTCCAGCCCCCCCCCTTTTTTTTTTTTTAATGTGTATGAATGTATGGTCTGCATGCAGTTCTGTGCACCTTGTCGTGCAATGCTCGCGAGGTCAGAAGAGGGTGTCGGATTCCCTGGAACTGCGAGTTTAAAGACAAACTCTCAGTCACCATGTGGGTGCTGGGGATCGAACCCAGGTCCTCTGAAGAGCAGTCGACGCTCTTAACTGCTAGGCCATCTCTCCAGCCCTTTTTTTGTTATTTGTTGAAAACAGGGTCTCTCTTTAGTCCCAGCTGGCCTGGGCTCGCTCTGTAAAGGCGTGGGCCACCACACCCGGCTATACTGAAATCTTTTTTTTTTTTTTTTTTTTTTTTTTTTGTCTTTTTTGAGACAGGGTATCCCTGTAGCTCTGGCTGTCCTGGAACTCACTCTGTAGACCAGGCTGGCCTCTAACCCACAGAGATCCGCATGCTTCTGTCTCCCAAGTGCTAGGTTTAAAGACATGTGCCACCATGCCCGGCATTTATTTATTTCTGTATGTGTATCAATGTACTGTCTGCATGCAAGTTTGTGCACCCATGTTGTGCAATGCCGCGGAGGTCAGAAGAGGGTGTCAGATTCCCCTGGAACTGGAGTTCTCCTGGAATTGGAGTTTCAGACGGTTCTCGGCCGCCATGTGGGTGCTGGGGATTGAACCCGGGTCCTCTGCAAGAGCGGTCGGCGCTCTCAACCGCTAGGCCATCTCTCCAGCCCCTATACTGAAATCTTTTAAGACAACAGTTACATAGTCTTTTCCTTAAATCCAACTGAGAGGGTCCTCCAGGACCATTTGGAGCTACAGGGAGTAAGAATAGAAGGATGAATGATAGGACAAATAAAAGAGGTTGATAAGGTACCAGTGAGGGACTCTCAGGAATATTCTGAAAATGATCATGAAAGAATAATCTTAGACATTTTTGGTTTTTAAAAAATTTTATTGTTGTTATATGATTTGTATGTGTGTGCATGTGATGTGAAAGTAGGTAAGTGTACCATAGTACACATAGGAAAATCAGAGGGTGATTTGGGGGCCTCAGTTTTCTCTCCCTATTGAGGCAAGGTATCCCTTGTTTGTGATACATACTCCAGGCTTGCTGGCCTGTAAGCCTCATAGCAATTCTGTCTTTACCTTCCATCTCTCTGTAGGAGTGCTGGGATTGTAGGTGTTCGGCATTGGGCCTGTGGTTTTTTACATGGTGGCCAGGTCATCAGGCTTACATACATGGCAAATCATTTTACCCTCTAAACTATCTGACCAGCCTGACTTCTTGATTTTTTTGAGATGGAAGTCTCACTGTGTCACTCTGGGTGTCCTAGTGATTTCTATGTAGTCTGGCCTGCCTTTGATTTCACAGTGATCCTCCTGCCTCAGCCTGCTGAGTTAATGAATCTTCTGGTTGGTGTGATGCTCTTGGAACTCCAGTGGGATCCTATGCAAACCATGGATCTCTGGCTGCCCAACTTCCTAAACTATCCTTATTTAAGTGTTTGTGGGGCAGTAAATATCTGTGATAGTAAAACATGGAACCTGGAATTAAGGCATTGTATTTTAGACAATTTAGAAACTTCCAAAGACTAGAGATTTCAATGGTTAAGATCTTAGTTAATTGAACATTGAATTTTTTATATTTTAAAATGATTTATTATTTTTATTTTATGTATATGAATGTATTGCCTGCATGTATGCAAGTGCACCAGTGTCATCCATTGCCCATGGATCAGAAGAGGATGTTGGATCCCCCTAGAATTGGAGTTACAGATGGTTGTTGGCTCCCACGGAAATTGAACTCTTCCTCTGTAAGAGCAGCCAGTACTCTAACCATTGAGCAATCTCTACAGCCCCAGAACATTGAAATTTTAATTTTTTTTTTTTATATTTTCGAGTCAGGGTTTCCCTGTAGCCCCAGCTGTCCTGGAACTCACTCTGTAGACCAGGCTGGCCTTGAACTCATAAAGATCCGCCTGCCTCTGCCTCCCAAGCGCTAGGATTAAAGGCGTGCGCCACCATGCCCAGCTGAAGTTTTTTTTTTTTGTCTTTTCGAGACAGGGTCTCCCTGTAGCCCCAGCTGTCCTGGAACTCACTCTGTAGACTAGGCTGGCCTTGAACTCACAAAGATCCGCCTGCCTCTGCTTCCTGAGTGCTAGGATTAAAGGCGTGTGCCACCACGCCTGGCTGAAGTTTTAAATTTAAAGTGAAAATAAGGACTGTGAAAACCAATGCTCTCAAATGAGGACTAGTAGTTTATGTATATGATGCAGATGGAATATGAAAGTAGACACTTAGCCGGGCATGGTGGCGCACGCCTTTAATCCTAGCACTTGGGAGGCAGAGGCAGGTGGATCTTTGTGAGTTCAAGGCCTGCCTGCTCTACAGAGTGAGTTCCAGGACAGCTGGGACTACAGGGAGACCCTGTCTCGAAAAGACAAAAAAAGAAAAAAGTAGACACTTAATAGTTTAGTCAGGCTTAATGGTTTAATGGCTGTACAGTGAGTTTTGTTTGTTTGTTTGTTTATATGTATGTTTTTGTCTTGAGACAGGGTCTCCCTGTAGACCCAGCTGGCTTGGAACTCACTATGTAGACCAGGCTGGGCTTGATCTTACAGATCTGCCCTCCCTTCTGGTGCTGGGGTTAAAGGTAGGGGTTCCTTGTCTGGCTTTTTGTATATAGTGTTTTAAGTCAATATTTTTGTGAGATCTCTAATTTACATACTTTGACAATTTGGAAAACCTAGGCCATATAATTTTTTTTGTGTGTGTGGGGGTCTTTTTGAGACAGGGTCTCCCTGTAGTCCCAGCTGTCCTGGAACTTGCTCTGTAGACCAGGTTGGCCTTGAAATCACACAGATCCACTTGCCTCTGCCTCCCTAGTGGTAGGATTAAAGATGTGCACCACCACGCCTGGGAAATATCTTTTTTTGTGTGTGTATTTGCCTGGCAAATATATTTTATTTTATTTTATTTTTTCACATAAATTTATTTGTATTTTTTTAATAAATCTAGACCCGTGTTCCCGCCCATTCCCCCACCCCGCCAGAGCTCATGCATTCTGCCAAACATGCTTTTCATCTCTTTCTCAGTCTTTCTCAATATTCTCCATGAGGAAGTTGACTGTTTTGAGCAGAAGTTCACTGTTTCAGTCAGTTCTTTGATGNTTGGTGTCTTTGGTTAGGTTTGTTCCTAGGTTTTTTATTGTTTTTGAGGCTATTGTGAATGGGAAGGTCTCTTTGAAATCTTTCTCCAGTTGCTTGTTGTTGGTGTAAAGAAAGGCCATTGATTTTTTTAAGGTTAATTTTGTATCCTGCCACTTTGCTGAAGCTGTTAATCATTTCTAGGAGTTTTCTGGTGGAGTTTTTAGCATCCCTTAAGTAAACAATCATATCATCAGCAAATAGGGATAGCTTGACTTCCTCTTTTCCAATGGCAAATATATTTTAAAAACAGCTTTATTGAGATACCGTTGAGATACCGAACATATGCTGTACAATTCACTCATTTAAAGTATACAACTCATGGGGCTGGAGAGATGGCTCAGCAATTAAGAGCACTGAGTGCTCTTGCAAATGACCTGGGTTCGATTCCCAGCACCCACATACACTAAGAACTGTTTTGTTTTGTTTTGTATTTTTGAGGCAGAGTCTTCCTGCCTCAGCGAGCCTAGAACTTGCTATGTAGGCCAGGCTGGCCTTTAACTCACCAAAGTTGGCCTGTTTCTGCCTCCAGAGTGCTGGGATTAAAGACCTTTGCCACCAATTTTGGCTTTTTAGAACATTTTTAAATATCTTTTTTTTTAAATTTCTATTTATTTCTGTATGTGTATCAATGTACTGTCTGCATGTAGGTTTGTGCATCCGTGTCGTGCAATGCTGTGGAGGTCAGAAGAGGGTGTCGGATTCCCCTGGAACTGGAGTTCTCCTGGAATTGGAGTTTCAGATGGTTCTCGGCCGCCATGTGGGTGCTGGGGATCGAACCCGGGTCCTCTGTAAGAGCAGTCAGCGCTCTTAACCACTAGGCCATCTCTCCAGCCCCTTTTTAGAACATTTTTAAGTTCACATAAAAAAATTCTTTGCTGGGCATGGAGGCACATACCTGGCTTTGATCTCAGTATGGTGGAAGCAGATCTCTGGGGGTTCAAGGTTAGCCTGGCCAACATAGGGAGTTTGAAGCTAGCCAGGTCTGCATAGTAGAGTCCTGTCTCAAACCAACCAAACAAAAAACAAAAGTATAGTGCCTGGCAAAATGGCTCATACTTAAAATTCTAACACTTGGGAGGTTGGGTAGAAGAATTAAGTTGAAAGTCATCCTGTCCAACAGTAGCAGGAAGTTAGGTACAGCAGGCTGTCACTAGCTGTCCCCTGGAGCAGCCTAAGGAGTTTTCTTTCTTTTTAAATATTTTATTTATTTATTTATTTATTTATTTTGGTCTTTTTAAGACAGGGTCTCCTTGTAGCCCCAGCTGTCCTGGAATTCACTCTGTAGACTAGGCTGGCCTTGAACTCACAGTGATCTGCCTGCCTCTGCCTCCCAAGTGCTAGGATTAAAGATATGCACCACCACACCTGGCTTTAAATTATTTTTTTTAATTTGTTTTTTTAATTTTATTTATTTATTTTTATGTGTATGAATGTACTGTCTGCATGTAGGTTTGTGCACCCATGTCGTGCATTGCAGTGGAGGTCAGAAGAAAGTGTCAGATTCCCCTGGAACTGGAGTTGAAGACTGTTCTCAGCCTCCATGTGGGTGCTGGGGATTGAACCCGGGTCCTCTGCAAGAGCAGTCGGAGCTCTTAACTGCTAGGCCATCTCTCCAGCCCCTTAAATTATTTTTTATGTGTATGAGTGTACCATCTACATGTAGGTTGGTGCACTCATGTTGTGCAATGCCACGGAGGTCAGAAGAAGGTGTTGGATTCCCTTGGAACTGGAGTTAAAGATGGTTCTTAGCCGCCATGTGGGTGCTGGGAAGCGAACCTGGGTCCTTTGCAAGAGCAATCAGTGCTCTTAACCACTGAGCCATTTCTCCAGCCCCAGTTTTCTTAATCTTTTAGGGACCTCAGTTCAAATAAAACCAAATCCTTGTAGCAATGAATTTGGACTAGTCAATATGAAGCAGAGATGGACTTTTTTTTTTTTTTTGTCTTTTTGAGACAGGGTTTCCCTTTAGTCCCAGCTGGTCTCCAGCTCACTATGTAGACCAGGCGGGCCTTGAACTCACAAAGATCCACCTGCCTCTGCCTCCCAAGTGCTAGGATTAAAGGTGTGCACCACCACACCTGGCTAGAGATGGACTTTTTAAAGTAATTTTTTAAAAAAATTTTTGTTTTTTTTTTTTGCGTTGGTGTCTCCCTGTAGCCCCAGTAGGCCTCAAACTTGCTATGTAGTCAAGGCTGGCCTTGAACTGGTAATGATCGTGGCCTGTCTCTGTTGGGATTAAAGGTGCGCAGCACCATGCCCAGCTACTAGAATACTTTTTTTTTTTTTGGTCTTTTCGAGACAGGGTCTCCCTGTAGCCCCAGCTGTCCTGGAACTCATTCTGTAGACCGGGCTGGCCTTGAACTCACAAAAACCTGCCTGCCTCTGCCCCAAGTGCTAGGATAAAGGCATGGGCCACCACGCCCAGCTAAAATACTTTTTTTGAGGCAGAACTTATGTATTCTAGGTTGTCCTCAAACTCAGTTTGTAGTCAAGTCTCTTGGGCCACTTAGCAATGGGAAAAAGAAATTGAAAAAAAACACTATTAATCTCTCTCTGAGAGGTAGGAACCAAAGGTACCCAGGAGAGAAATTAAATGCCTAACAGCATACACAAATGCTGAAGCGTCTTTATTTATTAAATATGTAAGCTAAAATTCAACCTTACTTGAACTTGTGATTATCTTGCTCCTACGTCTAGAGTGCTGGGACTACTTACAGTGTTCACCACTACACCCAGTTTTATGCATTCTAAGGACTGAACCCAGAGCTTCACTCATGCTAGATGAGAACTATACAATTCAGCCCCAGGCCCAGCCACTGGAAATTTTTTTTTTTTTTTTTGGTGTGTGTGTCATTTTAAGACAGGGTCTCCCTATAGCCCCAGCTGTCCTGGAACTCACTATGTAGACCAGGCTGGCCTTGAACTCACTGTCTTACAAGTTCTCAGACGGCTGAGAGCCATCTGTAACTCCAATTCCAGGAGAACTCCAGTTCCAGGGGAATCCGACACCCTCTTCTGACCTCCACAGCATTGCATGACACGGGTGCACAAACCTACATGCAGACAGCACATTCATACACATACAAAAATAAATAAAATAAAATAAATTTATATAAAAAAAAAAAGAACCGTCTTTAACTCTAGTTCCAGGGGAATCCGATGCCCTCTCCTGACCTCTGAGGCATTGCATGACACCGATGCACCAATCTACATGCAGACAGGACACTCATACACATAAAAATTGAAAAATAGCGGGGTGTGGTGGTGCACACCTTTAATCTTTGCACTCAGGAGGCAGAGGCAGGCAGATCTTTGTGAGTTCAAGGCCAGCCTGGTCTACAGAGTGAGTTCCAGGTCAGCTGGGGCTACAGAGAGACCCTGTCTCAAAAAGACCAAAAAATAAAAATAAAAAATAATAGAAAATAAGATATTAAAAAAAGCAAAGGAAACAAAAAGGGCTGGGTAGATAGCTCAGTTGATAGAGTGCTTGGGTAGGAAAACATGAAGCCCAAAGTTTAATCCCTAGCACCCCATAAAAACTGGGCATATATCTGTAATACTAGTACTTAGAAGGTGGAATCAGGAGGATTGGGAGTTCAAGGTCATCCTCTGCTAGTGAGATTGTGGCAAGCCTGTACTACATAAGACTGTCTCGAAAAATCACCATAAAAAATACATGTGTTGGGCTGGAGAGATGGCCTAGCGGTTAAGAGCGCCGACCGCTCTTACAGAGGACCCGGGTTCGATCCCCAGCACCCACATGGCGGCCGAGAACCGTCTGAAACTCCAATTCCAGGAGAACTCCAGTTCCAGGGGAATCCGAGACCCTCTTCTGACCTCCGCGGCATTGCACGACACGGGTGCACAAACTTGCATGCAGACAGTACATTCATACACATACAGAAATAAATAAAANGATCTTTGTGAGTTCAAGGCCAGCCTGGTCTACAGAGTGGGTTCCAGGAAAGCTGGTGCTGCAGGGAGCCAAAAAAAAAAAAAAAAAGGATTTTATTATTACATTTTTATAAGTATACATAATGTATTTCAACTATATTCAGTCTCCATTACTCTCTCTGTTCCCCTCTCACTCCTGCTGCTAATCTTCTCAGCCCCTTTCTAATTTCATGTATTTTTTAAAATTTATTTACTTATTTATTTATTTTTGGTCTTTTTGAGATAGGGTCTCCCTATAGCCCCAGCTGTCCTGGAACTCACTCTGTAGACCAGGCTGGCCTTGAACTCACAAAGATCCTCCTGCCTCTGCCTCCCAAGTGCTAGGATTAAAGGCATGCACCACCACACCTGGCTTTAATTTCATGTCTTAAAAAAATTTTTTTTTGTACTTTTGAGACGGTCTCTCTGTAGCTCCAGGTATCCTGGAACTCACTCTGTAGACCAGGCTGGCCTTGAACTCACAGATATCCGCCTTCCTCTGTCTCCCAAGTGCTAGGATTAAAGGTATGTGCCACCACGTCTGGCTTTTAAGTGTGATTTTTTTAAAAACAATTATTTAATTTGATTTTTATTTTATGTATATGAGTGCTTTGACTGCATGCATCTGAGTGAACCAGTACCTCAGAAGAGGGTGTCAGTGATTCTAGATCCTGTCAAGTTGATAGTTGATGTATATTTTTTAATTTTTATTATTTATGTGTACAAGCATTTATGTATGTATGTATGTATGTATGTATGTATGTATGTATGTATGTATGTATACACCTGTAGTTAAGTTTCCGTGGAGGCCAGAAGAGGCCATCGGATCTCCTGAAACTGGAGTTATAGATGGTTAACTTCCATGTGGTTGCTGAGAACCAAACCTGGGTCCCCTGTAAGAGCAGCCAGTACTCTTAACCACTGAGCCATCTCTCCAGCTCTCTAATTTTGTGTTTTAGTATCCTATGCATTTCTCTTTATAATTGTTAAAAATATTGTGAGAGAGAGAGAGAGTGCCTAGTGAATGTGTGCCTGTGTAAATGCAAGCTCATAGGGAGGTTAGAGGACAACTTGCTGGAATTGGTACTCTCCCAGACTGAACTCAGCCTCTTGAGCGCTGGGATTATGGGCATTTGCCATCATGTTCAGCTGCATTTTATGCTTGCCACTATCTTTGGGATAATTGTAATGTATCTTTCCTCCCTGGAAGGACACTCAAAGGAAAGGTATGTGGACTGCCTGACTATTGGTCTCTAAGTGGTTGTAACTCTATGGGTAGGAAGATCAAGTGTTTGTGTGTGTGTGTGTGTGTGTGTGTGTGTGTGTGTGTGTGGAGAGAGAGAGAGAGAGAGAGAGAGAGAGAGAGATATTGCCACAGTTGATGAAAGTTATACTTTCTGTTCTTTTGCATGGTATTTATCTTCAGCCTTCAGTAACCCTAGGTAGGAAAGCTGACTCACTAAAGAAAGAGCACCTGCAGAGTTGTACTCATTCTTAGGTTTACCCCACTTTTCCTCTTTCTTGTTACAGGCGATGTATTCAGGTAGTACATAAACTGCTTTGTTACCAGAAGAAGTGTAGAGTTCGACTGCATTATACCTGGCGGGAACTGTGGTCAGGTAACTTCTTCTTCAATTCATTCTTTTTCCTTGTACATCTTTTGAACTCCTAGGGTTGAGCATGATTATCAGTATTCTTTCTTTCTTTCTTTCTTTCTTTCTTTCTTTCTTTCTTTCTTTCTTTCTTTCTTTCTTTCTTTCTTCCTTCCTTCCTTCCTTCCTTCCTTCCTTCCTTCCTTCCTTCCTTCCTTTCTTTCTTTCTTTCTTTCTTTCTTTCTTTTTTGGTCTTTTTGAGACAGGGTCTCTGGGTAGCCTCAGCTGTCCTGGAACTCACTATGTAGACCAGGTTGGCCTTGAACTCACAGAAATCTGCCCACCTCTGCCTCCCGAGTGCTGGGATTAAAGGCATGTACCACCATGCCGGCTATTTATTATTTTTATTTTATGTGTATGAGTGTATTGCCTCCATGTGTGTAAGTGCACCTGTGTCATGCAGTGTCCGTGGAGTCAGAAAAAGGTGTTTGGTTCCCCTGGAACTGGAGTTATAAACAGTTGCTAGCTGCCATGTGGGTGTCGGGAAGTGAACCCCAGGTCCTCTGCAAGACCAGTCAGTGCTCCCAAGCACTGAGTCATCTCTCCAGTCCCCAGTATTTATTTATTTATTTATTTATTTATTTATTTATTTATTTATTTATTTGGTCTTTTTGAGGCAGGGTCTCCCTATAGCTTCAGCTGTCTTGGAACTGGCTCTGCAGATCAGGCTGGCCTTGAACTCGTAGAGATGGCAGGCATGCCTCTGCCTCCCAAGTGCTAGGATCAAAGGCATGCACCATCATGCCCAGCAGTGTTTTTTATTTTTAATCTTGCACTTTGTTAGGATGATTCTGTTTTTTTTTTTCTACTATTTATTTGTTTGTCATTTAAACATTTCCATTTTGCTCTAATCTATACCTCAGCATGCTACATGATTACTACTCTGTACTTCCCATTTTTTTTGTTAGCTGTTACATTTGACTATTTTTTTATTATTAATTTTATTTATTTCTTTTTTTTTAAATACCCTTAGAACAAACTCTCGTTTTCTGTTGGCATCTTTATTTTTTTTTAATTTTTTTTTATTATTATTTATTTCTGTATGTGTATGAATGCACTGTCTGCATGCAAGTTTGTTCACCCGTGTCGTGCAATGCCACCGGAGGTCAGAAGAGGGTGTCGGATTCCCCTGGAACTGGAGTCCTCCTGGAATTGGAGTTTCAGATGGTTCTCGGCCCGCCATGTGGGTGCTGGGGATCGAACCTGGGTCCTCTGTAAGAGCGGTCGGCGCTCTTAACCACTAGGCCATCTCTCCAGGCCCACAGTTGACTATTTCTTAAGTTCCAAGGCTGAAGATGCAACTTGATAGAGTGCTTGCTTGTAAGAAAGACCCTAGGTTTTAGCCCTACCACCATGGAGAAAAAAAAAAAAGTTAAAAAAGAGAGCATCATTTATTAGCTAGTCACAGTGGCTCACACCTGTAATCCCTGGACTAGAGAAGCAGAGGCAATTGATCTCTGAGTTTTAGGCGAGTCAGGGATATATGGTGAGACTCTGTCTTAAAAAAACAAAGATTTGGGGGGCTGGAAAGATAGCCTAGTGGTTAAGAGCGCCGACTGCTCTTGCATAGGACCCGGGTTCGATCCCCAGCACCTACATGGCAGCTGAGAACCGTCTGTAACTCCAATTCCAGGAGAACTCCAGTTCCAGGGGAATCCGACACCCTCTTCTGACCTCTGCGGCATTGCATAACACGGGTACACAAACCTGCATGCAGACAGTACATTCATACACATAAAAAATAAATAAAAAAAACAAACAACAACAAAAAACCCCCACAAAGATTTGGGGCCATTGTGAGTCTCGAGTGCTCAGTGCTCAGGTCAGGGCCTTGGTAGGACCACCTGAAGCACAGGTAGGAGCCGGGCGCTTCAGCCAGGCAGATTTTAGGATAGATCTGCTCTTAAGTTGCTGGATAATTGATTTGTTGGTTTGTGGTGGGGTGCAGTGGCCCTGCTTGCTGGGACCAAACGCTAAACCCTTTTTGGGTGTGGCTGTCCTGGAGGGGTGGCCCTTCACCCTTGTAGCTGGCAGTAAAACTGGGCCTGACACCATTGTGAGTCTGCAGTGCGCAGTGCTCAGGTCAGGGCCCTGCTAGGACCACCTGAAGCACAGAGTACTGGGGTGAGGGCTAAGTCAGGCATCTCCCCCCACCCCCAAACTGGAATTGCTGAAGAGTGTCCAAGTGGATTTTTTTTTGGAGAACCTTCAGAACAGAAATGGAAGAGTGAATTAGACTTCATTGTCCAATATATAAACAAAAACCACAAAGATTTTGGGCTGGAGAGATGGCTTATTGGTTTAGCACCAACTGCTCCTTTTTAAAAAATATATTTAATTTTTTAAATTTATTTATTTATTTTTTTGTCTTTTTTTTGAGACAGGGTCTCTCTGTAGCCCCAGCTGTACTGGAACTCACTCTGTAGACCAGGCTGGCCTTGAACTCACAAAGATCCGCCTGCCTCTGCCTCCCAAGTGCTAGGATTAAAGGCGTGCACCACCACGCCCGGCAAATTTATTTTTTATGTGTATGAGTGTACTGTCTGCATGTAGGTTTGTGCACCTGTGCCACAGAGGTCAGAAGAGGGCATCAGATTCCCCTGGAACTGGAGTTAAAGTGGTTCTTAGCCGCCATGTGGGTGTTGGGAATTGATCCTGGGTCCTCTGCAAGAGCAGTCAGCACTCTTAACCAATGAGCCATCTCTCCAGCCCCAAGAGCACCAACTGCTCTTGCAGAGGACCTGGGTTCGATTCCCAGCACACACATGATGGCCAAGAACCATCTTTAACTTCTGTTCCAGGCAAATCTGACACCGTCTTCTGACCTCCACAACACTGCAGGACAGGGATGCACCTACCTACCTACCTACATGAAGACAGTACACTCATACACATTAAAAAACAAAAACAAAAACCCCAAGATTGGGGCTGGAGAGATGGCTCAGTGGTTAAGAGCACTGGCTGTTCTTGTAGAGGACCCAGGTTCCATTCCCAGCACCACATGATAGCTAACAACCATCCATAACTCTAGTTCCAGGGGAATCCAATACTTTATTCTGATGTCTGAAGGTATTGCATGATACGGATGCACTTACATATATAAAGGCAATACACTCACACAAAAAATAAAAATAATAAATAAAATATTAAAAACAAAGATTTTTTTTTTGAGTTTGAACTAGTTTTGCTTTGTATAAAAGAGACAGGAGGAATAAGTACAAACCTGGATTCCTACGCACTTCCACTTAGCAGCATATGGACCATAGGGAAGCTTCTATGTGTTTCCTCAAGATGAGTAATCTTGGAAGGAATGACATAGGGAGAGGGGGTGGGGATGGGGGTGGAGAGATGGGGGGAACCCTGTTCTTTTGTTACATCTGGCATTATTACTGTTTACAGACAGTGTGGATTGTACCACTCCCCCTGAGCCAGAGACAAAACAGAAAATTACAATGTTTACTTTTTTCTTTCCATCTATTTGGTAGCCCAGTAGTCACTGCTACCCCTGTGGCGGGGAAGTGGCTCTTCTCTAAGGGTACAATTAATGCTAGCTTGCCACCCCTTTCTTTTGTGTGACTAAATTGGAGGTTTGGGGAAAGCAGAGATATGTTCTCTGAAGCAGTTGCTTGCTGATAGGTCCTGTGGCTTTTGTGACCTGCTGGTACAATAGTTTTCTCCGGATGATTACAGTGGGGGATGGCTGTTCCTCCCATGAGGAGTTTCTCTGTGTTCTGTGCAGAGGAGGGCATATTAATGTCATAGTCTTTGTGAGAAACAGGCCAGTAGCCCAGCCCTCTTCCATGAATTCCTCTCACTTGTTGTGACACATGGTTTCCTCCCAGCCTAATTTGGCTTTCTAAATTTAGTCCTTCATAATGGGAAGCTGAGATCTTTAATTAATGGATTAGCAAGGTTTTCAGCAGTTACTGTGTCTGATGGTGAAAGGAGAGTAGAAGAATCACACTAATGGGTGATAGTGGCAATTCTAGACAAGAAGAGTATAATTGTGCAGAGTTTGAGATGGAGAGATGTCAGAAGAGAAATTAAAAGAAATTGAATACTTAAATTTCTCTTTTGTTTGAAATAGGGTCTTGTTATGTAGTGTTATGTAGCCCAAACTATCCTTGAACTCCTCCTGCCTCAGCCTCCCAGATGCTGCAATTTACAGGCATGTGCCACCATACCTGAAAAGTTAATTGAATTTTTTTTTTTTGGTCTTTTTTTGAAACAGCGTTTCCCTGTAGCCCCAGCTGGCCTGGAACTTGCTCTGTAGACCAGATTGAATTTTTTTTTAATATTTAAAATTTTTTTTTATTTATTCATTTATTTATGTGTATGAATGTACTGTCTGCATGTAGGTCTGTGCACCCGTGTCATGCAATGCCGCAGAGGTCAGGAGAGGGTGTCGGATTCCCCTGGAACTGGAGTTAAAGACGGTTCTCAGCTGCCATGTGGGTGCTGGGGATCAAATACGGGTCCTCTGCAAGAGCAGTCGGCACTCTTAACCGCTAGGGCATCTCTCCAGCCCAGACTGAATTTTTTAAGGTAGCAATAATTTGTTTTAATAGAAAGGACTCTCATTATTGCCTATGAATAGTAATATAATTATTGGATACTAAAAGCCTAGAGTGTAAAGGAGAGTATGAAACAGTGTGCATATATAGAGTTGTCATACTCAACAAATGCCAGTGGTTAATGTATGCAGCTGGGATGAAGCACAATCACAGTATTCAGTAATTCCGTGGCAGTAGCAGTTGTTTTTGCCTGGTACTTCTGCTGCTTATTCTGCTTTCTTTGCTCTCTTGATCGTCTTTGCCCTGGCCTCTGTGGTCACACTTGATTTCCTCTCATCCTGCTCATCTACTGTCCTCTTCCTCATTGTCTGTTGTTTGTTCCACACTGCCCTCCACATTGCCCTGGCCTGTTTTCCTCAGGTCTCTGAAGCTTTGCATTGCTTTCCTACTATATAGTTTCATAGTCTCTGTCCATGTTTTCTTTTTATTTTATCATTTACATTACATTGTTTGTATAGGGGGGAAGGCATTGGGGGTGGTAATCCTTGCATGCCACCGAACCTTGTGTAGGTCAGATGATGACTACCACAAGTTCTCTCGTAACACCATGTAGGTCCCAGGAATTGAATTCAGACCATCAGGCTTGGCAGCAAGCATCTTTACCTGCTGAACCATCTAGTCACCCCCTCCCTTTCTCTTTGAGACAGGATCTCATGCAGCCCAGGCTGGCTTCAAATTCCATATATGTAGTGATATAGGATAACCTTAGATCTTGGACCCCCTGCTTCTGTTTCCTGAGTGTTGGGATTCCAGGTGTGTGCCACCATTGTTGGATTAGAAAATTGCACAGAAAACCTCAGAAGCCCGGATTCAGTCTTTGAAACAAAATTTATTTAATTTGCTGATCCACCAAAGAGCCTATTGAGAAAACTGGTGGACCAGGGAAGCACCCACTCCACACAGGGATGAGTGCAACCCCACCTGTCACAGAGAGTTTTTTTGTTTTGTTTTGTTTTTTGTATTTTTGAGACAGGGTCTCCCTTTTAGTCCCAGCTGGCCTGGAGCTTGCTCTGTAGACCTTGAACTCAGAGATCTGCCTGCCTCTGCCTCCTGAGTGCTGGGATTAAAGGCATGAGCTGCCTGGCCAGGAGAGCTTTTAAAGACAAAAAACCCCACAAAAATCACCCTGCCTCTGTCTTAAGAGTGCCCAATTTAAAAAGATTTAAATTGTTCTTATGCTTATCTTTTCTACCATTTTTGTTTTGAGACAGAGCCTCTCTATGTAATCCTGGTCAGCCTAGAACTCTGGACTTCACTATGTAGACCAATCAGGCTGGCCCCAAACTTTCAATGATATTCTTGCCTCTGCATCTCAAGTACTAGGATTATAGGTATGAATCACTAGGATTACACCTGGCAGACTGAGCATTTTGCTGGTCTAATTAGTAACTTAAGAAGAAGGCAGCTGGGGCTGGAGAGATAGCCTAGCGGTTAAGAGCACCGATGCTCTTGCAGAGGACCCGGGTTCGATCCCCAGCACCCACATGGCGGCTAAGAACCGTCTGTAACTCCAGTTCCAGGAGAACTCCAGTTCCAGGGGAATCTGAGACCCTCTTCTGACCTCCGCGGCATTGCACGACATGGGTGCACAGACCTGCATGCAAACAATACATTCATACACATACAAAAATAAAAAAATAAATAAATAAAAAAAAAAAGAAGGCAGCTGAGCGTGGTGGTGAACACCTTTAATCCCAGCACTTGGAGGCAGAGGCAGGCAGACCTCTGTGAGTTCAAGGCCAGCCTAGTCTACAAAGTGAGTTCCAGAACAGCTGGGGCTGCAGGGAGACCTTGTCTCAAAAAAAAGACAAAACAAAAAAAAGAAAGCCGGGCATGCTATCCCTTTAATCCCAGCACTCAGGAGGAAGAGACAGGTGGATCTCTGTGAGTTCAAGGCCAGCCTGGTCTACATAGTGCATTCCAGGACAGCTGGGGGTACAGGGGGACCCTGTCTCGAGAGAAAAAAAAAAAAAAAGAAAGAAAGAAGAACAAGAAAGAAATTATTCTTTATCCTGTGCTGGTCTGTTGACTTTTTGACTTTTAAGAATTTTTCTGTTGGAGATGGAGAGATGCCTCAGTTAGTTAAGAGTACAGGTTGCTCTTGCAGAGGACCCAGGTTTGAGTTCTAGCTCATTCATGGCAGCTAAGCACTGTCCTAATTCCAGTTCTAGGGAATCTGATCTGATGCCCTCTTTTGACCTCCTTGGGCAACACAGGTGCACTCACATTCAGACAATGCACTTATAAAAGAAAAGTAAAATTAAATATTAGATAAAACTTCCTGTCATGTTCAGTTTGTTTGTAATCATCTGCTATCTTAGGACTGACTAATTTATGCTTATCAGTCCTGGATGTTTTGAGGGGAGGGCCTAAATGGCTATTTGTTCCTAAAGCATGTGTATTTGTGATAGGGTTCTCTACTGTATGAAATTAACTTCTTTTCTTCCTTTTAAAATTATATTTATTTATTATTTTTCTGTGTGTGTATGTGCTCATGTACCCTTATGGAGGTCAGGAGGACAACTTAAAAGGAGTGAGTTATCTCTTTCTACCTTGTGGATCCCATCGCTCTAACTCAAGTTGTCAGTGCCTTTACTTGCTGAGCCTCTTTTTATATTTTGACTAAATGCGGCCTTCTGGAACCCTGGTTCTATGTGTTTGTATATGGAGTATACAGTGAGATGAAGAGCAGCAGGTGTTAAGGAAAGCTGCAAAATACAGCACTACATCCAGTGTGGTTAGAGCCCATAAAAATGTATAATATTGCATTCAGTGAATAGAAGTGTGGCTGTGGTGGACCCACCCACTCACTGCCTGGCTGGCACTACATTTCTCATATGTTGGAATGCCCATGTTTTCATTTTTTCTTTGCCTTCTAGATTTATGAATTTGAGGGAGGTGTGTGAAACTCATCATGGCAAATATACTTACATAGATATATGATTGCTTATACATGGGATGAGGATTGTAATTGAATTTATTTATAAATAACACCATAAGCCATGTAAGGTTAGATTGAACACCCAGAAACCCTTGAGTTAGAAGGTACTCAGTTAGGGTCCAGTTGCTTTTTCTTGTTTGGATTATGGCATTTAGTGTCACTGGACTTTCAGGGCTGCTTTCTATTCTTGTGCTGTTGGACTGTGATTGTGCTTTGATTTGGGGAGAATTGGCAGAAGTCTCCAAAATTTCCATAATGAATTCCCAGGTAACTGTAGAAGAGGAAAAGCCAGCTGTATAAGCCGGGGTTCAGTCCCACCAGATATGCTTTTCCTTCATTGGTTTTGCAGATACAAGCCCTGACCTACTCCCAGCTGCCACCTATTTATACAGTGCCTGTCACCATGGTATCTGAGTATGTGGGGAATATATTTAGGCTCACTTCAGTTAGAATATGAAAAGAAGGAAATCCTATGTGTCTGCATTACCCTCCTTCTCAGGAATCATTATTTTCCACCAAGATATAGAAAGTTTAGAAACTCTCCTCTGATCTTTAGATAGTCATATCTTAGTCAGTAAAAGCCAGGTCCTAAAACTCTCCTTTGAGAGAGACAGAAAACTGGGTTTTGTGATAAGATCCTAATGAGAGATATTTTATTTATTTGTTTGTTAGTTTGTTTATTTATTTATTTATTTATTTATTTTTGTCTTTTCGAGACGGTCTCCCTGTAGCCCCAGCTGTCCTGGAACTCACTCTGTAGAGCAGGCTGGCCTTGAACTCACAAAGATCCGTCTGCCTCTGCCTCCCAAGTGCTAGGATTAAAGGCGTGCGCCACCACACCCAGCGCTTGGTTGGTTTTTTGAGACAGGGTCTCTCTGTAGCCCCCGCTGTCCTGGAACTCACTATGTAGACCAGACTGGCCTTGAACTCACAGAGATCCACCTGCTGCTGCCTCCCCAGTGCTGGGATTAAAGGTGTGCACCACCACGCCTGGCCAACCTTTGTTTTCTGATCCTCCTGCTTCCTCCTTATTTTAGGTTATCACATTATTTTGCTATGTTTGCACATTTATTGATTTAAGTATCTATTTTTCCTCTCAAAAAAAGTTCCTGGAGGGAAGAACCTATGTTTTAAGCCTCATTCTCTCCCCTGGCAGACTATATGGTTTTTAAGAGAGACTCAAAAGATTTGAATGAATAAATAATGAATGAATTTATAGAATTTCCATTAATAATGAATCACCACAGTGTTGTGTTTCCACCTCAAAATAAAAACAGCAATAATAATCATAGAACTCAGTGGGATGATTGTTGTCATGTTTCTGATGAGCTCATTCCCATCATCTTTGGATAAGGGGAGCCCCCCCTCAACTTGGTTATATTTGAATTACTGATGTGGAAGGGAATGGAGGGTAATTTCTCTTTCCTTTGTGTGTTTCTTCCTTACTCACAGATGCGCGGATTGCTTTTAACCAAGTAAAAATGGAAACTTTGATGGTTTCTAAGCCATTAACCAAAGAATAAACAGAATGTTGCAATTATTGGAAAGGGAGCTACTTGAACAGAGCCTCCTGGAGACAGCTTATTTTACTTCCACTGTAGGCAGAAGGGGCATTGGGAAAGCAGCTTGCATTGGAATTATGTGGCTTTCCATAGTCTGAAAACATGGTTTAAAGGCAGAGTTATGCTGGCATTTTTATTCATTATCTGTATGTATCTCTAGATAGCAGTTCTTTTTACCTTTTCACTTTGTCATATCTTGGGTGATAAGTCATTATTTGTATCCCTATTTGTTGGGGAAAGGAGTTGAGACATAGAAGGATTAAGAAACTTACTAAGGATCATAGAACCAGACACTAAACAATCATGATTAGAACTTAGAGTTCCTGACTTGTATGCTCAGATGTAGATCACTAGGCAACATTTGCTTCCCTGCAGGAAAAAAGGCCCCAAAGCCCCCAAAACAATCTGTTCAGCTTCACTGTGCTAAATAGCATCCAAAGCATTCTCAGCTTTGTGAAAAAGAAATTGTACATGGTCTGACCTTTAAGATGCCTACTGGGAAACATGGAAAACCCAAAGAACGTCACAGCTTTCTGGATCCAGCTGGCTTTTTTTTTTTTTTTTTTTTTTTTTTTTTTTTTGTTTTTTTTTTTTTTTTTGGTCTTTTTGAGACAGGGTATCCCTGTAGCCCCAGCTGTCCTGGAACTCACTCTGTAGACCAGGCTGGCCTTGAACTCACAAAGATCCGCCTGCCTCTGCCTCCCGAGTGCTAGGATTAAAGGTGTGGGCCACCATGCCTGGCCCAGCTGGCTTTTTAACATCACTGGCAGAACCTATACCTTCATGGTTAGGTTAGGAATTAAGAGCACCTGTTTTTGGATGCTTGTTATACTGCGGTATTACAGAGAACTGAAATGTTTCAAGAGGAAAAACTGACTTGATTCAAAATGTTGTCTGGCAATTCAGTTTGGTAGTTCCTCTTGATTTGGAGAAACTTACCTCTTTTTTTTTGGGGGGGGTGGTCTTTTTGAGACAGAGTCTTCCTGTAGCCTCAGCTGGCCTGGAACTCACAATGTAGATCAGGCTGATTTTGAACTCACAGAGATCTGGCTACCTCTGCCTCCCAAGTGCTAGGGACTAAAGGAATTCACCATCACGCCTTGCCAAAATTTACCTTTTGAACATTTTATTGTCTTCTATTTTTAGTTTAGTCTCTTTTTTAATTTTAATTTAGTTGTAATTATAGCAATATAGCAATTAGTAAAATTAAATAGTAGAAATAGTAGAAATAAATAGTAGAAGTAATAGAAAAAAAAGTGAAAATGCAGCCTTCACCCAGCTTCTGTTTAAGATGACGTCTTACACAGCTATTGTTTTTAGCTTTGAAGAAGTCATCCAATAAGGAAAGAATATAGTAATAAAATGCTGGGCTATCCAGGCATGGTGGCGCACGCCTTTGATCCCAGCACTCTGGAGGCAGAGCCAGGTGGATCTGTGTGAGTTCAAAGCCAGCCTGGTATACAGAGCAAGCTCCAGGCCAGCTGGGACTAAAGAGAGACCCTGTCTCAAAAAAGAGCAGACCCCCCCCCTCAAAAAAAAAAGCTGAGATAGATAAGAAAAGAAATTTTGGTAGGATCATAGACTGACCAGTACAGTAGTGGTAAAAGGATTGACAAGGCAACAAATGAATTTGATCTTCAGATCAGAATAACAAGTTTATCAAATAGTTTCTCGAATACCCTGAAGAGGGCAATAGTATGGGGAATAATAATAACCAGTGCACCATTTGCAGCATGCAGTGGGCTACAGGGGCTCCATTTGGGAGAATTTCTTGTTCCTTTGAGGTGAATTTGTGTACAGTAGTTCCTGGCATGTAATTTGTGACATTTGAAGGACACTTTGTTTTATGTACAGTTCTGGGAGTTTAGTGTGAGCTACTGTTCACATAATTTCTAGTTATGCAGTCTCAGCTATGCAAATAAAGGCTTAATAAATGCGGGCAGTGCTCCTTTGTAGACGTTCAGTTTGGGGCAAAGGCTGAGGTCATAGGCTCCTGCCTGCAGCTCTAAGGTGTCAGGTTACAGCAGTCCCAGACTAGCATTTGGGATTTTTGGGTCATGCTTGTCAGCATTCCCTAAAGGGATAAACTAGGCCTGGCAGTGCATACCTGGAATCCCAGAATTTATTATGGATTTGGAAGAAAGCCAGTGGGAAGAGTGGGCAGTGAGATCACAAATTCAAACTCGGGGAGGGACGACATAATTTGATGGCTCATCAGATACAGGCCGTTTCTTTTTTTTTTATTTATTTATGTGTATGAATGTACTGTCTGCATGCAGGTTTGTGCACCCGTGTCGTGCAATGCCGCGGAGATCAGAAGAGGGTCTTGGATTCCCCTGGAACTGGAGTTCTCCTGGAATTGGAGTTTCAGACGGTTCTCAGCTGCCATGTGGGTGCTGGGGATCGAACCCCGGTCCTCTGCAAGAGCAGTCGGTGCTCTTAACCGCTAGGCCATCTCTCCAGCCTGACAGGCTGTTTCTTATGAAACATGGTAGAAGGACTGACTCTTGCAATTTGTCATCTGACTTAACATACACACAGTGAATAAATACATGTTTCTTTTTTTTCTTTTTTTTCTTTTTGTCTTTTTGAGACAGGGTCTCCCTGTAGGTCTGGCTGTCCTGGAACTCACTCTGTAAACCAGGCTGGCCTAGAACTCACAGAGATCCACGTGCCTCTGCCTCCCAAGTGCTAGGATTAAAGGTGTGCACCACCACGCCAGGCGGAAGTCCTCTTGTGTAGGGTACGTGAATGCTAGGAACAGCTCAGCAAACAGAACTTTGTGAGGTGATGGGAGCCTGTGTGAAGTTGTATGATTTTCAGGTGGGTGGTATGGAAATCTCTATTTGAAAATTAGTATTCTAGTTTGCTTTCTGTTGCTATGAGAAACACCATGACCAAAAGCAACTTGGGGAGGAAAGGGTTTCTTTTGTGTTACAGTCCATTATCCAGAGAAGCTCAGGCAGAAACTTGAAGCAAAAACCGAAGCAGAGACCTGAGAGGAACTCTCCTTACTGGCTTTTTCCAAGACTCATGGTCAGCTACCTTTTTGTACAGCCAGGGCCCTCCTGCTCTTGGGGATGGCACTACCCTCAGAGGGCTGGGCCCTCCTGCATCAATTAGCAAGAAAATGCCTCACAGACAAGTCCTAGGTCCATTCTGATTGAGGAAAGTCCTCAATTGAAATTCCCTCTCCTAAGTATGTCTAGGTTTGTGTCAAGGTGACAAAATTAACCAGCACAATTGGATTGGCTGTTTCTGTCTCTGGGAATTTGCTTGGGACTTAAGGAACCATCTCCATACCTAGTCCTGGCTCAGCATTCTAGAACTTGGACGCTGTACAGTCTCCTTTATTCTACCTGCATTTGCCTGCAGAAAAGTCTGAATTTTTGCAGATTGCTCTCATATTTTTTCACTAAATTTGATAACACACAACTCACTGAAACGGAAAAAGAGGCTGCATGCAGCTAAGTATATAACTAATAGTTGTTTTGAGTACAGTCAAAAGAGGTAGGGAGCATTTGGTGCCAATTAGCATGGCTGGACCAAAGCCCAGAAACTAAGATTTCAAGGGGTCTGGTAGAAAAAACTTTTTTTGAAGTTTTCGAAGAAACAAATGTAAACGAGGTATCTTCCTCCCTTGAATTCACATCAGGCATCATCCTCAGTCACCAACCACCTTATTTTTTGGGGGGGACAGGGTCTCTAACTGAACAAGCAGCTCCAATCCGGCTAGACTGGCTTGTCAGCAAGCCCCAAGAATACTAGTCACTGCTTCCCCAGCACAGAAATTACTGACTCATCTTGGCTTTTTATGTGGAAGTTGGTGGTGTGGGAGTTCTGAGCTCGGTCCATCAAGCTTGCACAGCAAGCATTTTACCAACTGAGCCATTCCCTGACCTAGTTTAATGAGTACAATTTTATTTTTTTTTTTTGAGACAAGATCTCCTTGTAGCTCCAGATGTCCTGGAACTCACTATGTAGACCAGACTGGCCTTGAACTCACAGAGATCCACCTGCCGCTGCTTCCCAAGTGCTGGATTAAAGGCATATGCCACCATGCCTGGTGCAAACAGTTTATTTTTTCACTCAGCATAATAGTCTTTGAAGGAAGGTATCTGGATCCTTGTTTAATACATGAGATGCAAAGACTAGAAGTCAAACCCAAGGTTCTCCAAGACTCATAGAACATTGTTATCATTTGGAGAGCATAGATAGCTTTGATGCTGACATCGGGTTTAAAATTTTTATTTTGAGACAGAGTTTCGTGTAGTCCAGGCTGACTTTGAATTTATGTAGCTGAGACTGTCCTTGAGCTCTTGATCCTCCTACCTCTACTTCTTGCCACACCAGGTGAGGCAACTACCATTCTACTTTGTCTCTATCAGTTGGGCTACTAAAATCATTCTTATAGGTAAAACCATCTATTTGGCTTATTAAACTGAGCATGTCTTTAGGATTCATCCATGTTGTAGCATGTGTCAGAAGTTCCTTCCTTTTTTTTAAAGCTGAATAATACTCTATTTATGTAAATACCCCCTTTTGTTTATCCATTCACCTGTTGATGGGCATTTGAGATATTTCCCCCTTTTGGTTATTGTGAATAATGCTGCCATAAACATGGATATGTAAATGTTTGTTTAAGTCTCTGCTTCCAACCTCCTGTTCAAGTTAAGCCAGGCCAATGGTGTGAAGTCCTGAGATATATGGAAAGACTCTCAGCTTATAAGATCTTTCTCTTTCTTTCTTTCTTTCTTTCTTTCTTTCTTTCTTTCTTTCTTTCTTTCTTTCTTTCTTTCTTTCTTTCT
>VZQC01013361.1:85438-114900 GCA_009823505.1 Rhizomys pruinosus | reverse complement strand
GCCTGCCTCTGCCTCCCAAGTGCTAGGATTAAAGGCGTGTGCCACCACGCCCGGCTATTTCTGAGACATTTTCCCATTCCTTTCCTCTTGATTGGATGAGTGTTTGATTTCCTTTTTCATTTCATCTTGTGATTTCTTTGGTATTTCTACTTCCTTTTGGAGCTTCTCAATCTCTTCCTGTAGCTCCTTGCTTCACTGGTTTGTTTCCTTTTTCAGTGTTTCCACTTTCTCTAGGTCTTTCTTGAGTTTTTCATTCTCATTAGTTCTCTGACTTGTTCTTTATATTCTTTGAATATTTCTGCAATTGTTCCTCTAAGATCTGTGTCCTGGGCCATCCCCAGGGGGATCCCACTGTAGTAATCTCCCTCAGGGTTGGTAGAGTTTGGTGTGGAATTATCCTGCACCTTTCCCATGTTGTCCCTTCTTCGTGTCCCTGGCATATAGGTTTCTCTTTGCCTGTATTCCAATACGAATCCCAAATCCTCTTCACTGTGTTGAAGGTTTGTTTTGCTTGCCTCCTTCAGATGCCTTCATTGTTTGTTTCATCTGTTTTTCTCCTTGATTATGGAGTGTTGACTTGCCTAAGTTTTAGGTTTTCTATTGGAAGTCTAACTCTCCTTTCTGTTCTGAAGTTTCTCCAAAGAATCCACTTGGACACTCCCTCGGCAATTCCAGTTGAGTGGGGGGATATGCCTGTTTAGCCCACGCCCCTGTACTCTGTGCTTCAGGTGGTCCTGGGAAATCCTGATCTAAGCTCTGTGCACTCAAGTTTTATTTTATTTTTTCAATGTTTTAATTTTATTTTTATTTTTGTGTGTAAATGTATTGGCTGCATGTGTGTAAGTGCATTCTGTACTCGTGTTGTGCAATGCCCACAGAATCAGAAGAAGGTGTCAGATTCCCCTGGAACTTAGACAGTTGTTAGCTGCCATTGGGTGCTGAGAATCCAACCCAGGTCCTCTGCAAGAACAGTCAGTGCTCTTAATGGCTGAGCCATCTCTCCAGCCCCGATTTTTCTTTTTATTCACATCGATTTTATGCTGAATTTATTTCAGTGCCCTAAGTTTTTGTTTCTTCATTTTCTTTTGGTATATCCTTTTCTTCTGTGTAACCTCCTTTTATGGCTTAGGAACAGTTTGCTTCTTTTCAGAGAGGGTCATCTCACTGTGGCAGGGGGGTGCTCATGTATAGGTTACTGAGTTCTGCAAATTCAGAGGTGCATCCTAGGTATTGTGTTCATCTGGATATGTTCAATGACCAGGAACTCTATATGTAGACCCTTCAGTTCAGCATTACTCTCTGAATTTTTAGCATGTGCAGTCTTTTGGGGCCACCAACCCTGTGTCCAGCTCTACTGTTTGTTTTGGACAAACCTTCTGACTCACACTGCTGCTTTTTTTTTTTTTTTTCCTTTTTTTTTTGGACAGGATCTCACTGTGTAGCGCTGGCTGGTCTGGAACTCAATATAGTAGACCAGACTGTTTCAACTCAGAGATCTACCTTTTTGAGTGCTGGAATTAAAGGTGTGTGCCCCTATACCCTGCTCTTTTACTAACGTGTATGTGTGTGTATCTGTGTAAGTGAATTAAGTGAATGCCACATGCATATGCATTCAGCCTATGCCTCTGCTTAGAAACCAGAAGATGGTGTCAGATCCCTTGGAACTGGAGTTGTAGGTAACTGTGAGCCATCTGTGGGCGCTGGGAACCAAGCTTGGATCCTCTGGAAGATCACCAACCCTCTTAACCACTGAGCCATCTCTCCACCTGCCAACTAATATTTTTTTTATTAGTTGGAGCCACTACAGTTTCCCAGATGGTAACCGGAGGATTTCATGGATCTATTGCTCCTAATATAGTTCCACTCCAGTGAGCTATGTGGCTTTGGGTAATTTATTTGACACTTCTGATTTTTAGCTTGCTTATCTTTAAAATGGGTACCATAGTAGCTTTATCAGAAAGTGGAGAGATTGGGTGAGAATAGTGCACTGCATGTGCTTTTCATGTCTGACACCTCACACAACAAACATCTAATAATCTTACCCACCAAGTTGTTCCTTGTCCACAAGGACATTCTCCTCACAGGCTATTTCTGTTCCTTGCTGAGAGATAAACAGCCATTGGTTGTCCATTTGTCTAAACATTTTACCCATTTGAACCTCTGTAGCATAAGATTCTTGGAAAACTTTGAGACAAGGCATCAGCCCTTTGGTGAGGAAGAAGCTTGTGTTAGCCTCCTTCTCCTCCCTGTTTCCCTTAAAAAAATCTCATTATTGGGGCTGGAGAGATGGCTCAGTGGTTAAGAGCACCAACTGCTCTTGCAGAGGACCTGGGTTCGATTCCCAGCACCCACATGGTGGCTAAGAACCGTCCTTAAGCTGGACGTGGTGGCGCACGCCTTTAATCCTAGCCCTCAGGAGGACAAAAAAGAAAGAGAAAAGAAAAAAAATCTCATTATTAACAGTGAGAAACATGCTAAATCAAGGGGTTAAACGGGGGAAAGTACATCTTGCTTCTTGAATCTTCACAATGGCTACAACATGTTCAGTACTTGAGAGCAAATGCTCACAGACATATGAGTAACAATACTAATTTTATATAATCACTCCTTATCTTCTATGGCTGTCTTAACTCTTCCCTCTATGTACTGTGAGGATCTTGGGAACAGTTTGGCTGGTCATATGCCCATATAGCATCAAGTGGACAAGGAGATAAAGGGCAGTTTTCTAAAAATGAACGTGTATGGAGTGGGGTGAGCCAAGAGCCAGCCCTTGGGAGCTTTGTCTGCTTGTGTGTTGGCATGGAGAGCCTGCGTGCCAGTATACCTGTTTGTCCTTCCAACTACCCTGATATAGGTCATTCTTTTCTTTGGCCTGCCAGTTAAGCCCTGGGCAGAGGTGTATACTTTAATTGCTTATGAGTAATCTTGGTTAGTAATTGTTCATACCTAGCTTTTTGTTTGTTTTGGTCCAGATTTTACATAACTGTTTCCTGGCTGCCTGTGAAGTCCATTATCCAGTCATATTCTGTGTATAGGATATCATTTTGAAAGAGTCAATTCTAAATGAGGAAATTAGAAATAAGTTCACTTGATAATTACATATTTTAAAAGAGAGATGTCTAAGCCAGGCGTGTTGCCACATGCCTTTAATCCCAAAACTTGAGAAGCAGAGGCAGGCAGATCTCTGAATTCAAGGCCACTCTGGTCTACATAGCGAGTTCCAGGCCAGCTGGGACTACAGGGGGACCCTGTCTCGAAAAGACCCAGAGAGAGAGAGAGGGCTCAGTTGGTAAAACGGTAAAGTGCTTGCTGTACAAACATGAGGACCTGAGTTTAGTTCCCAGTATCTATGTGAAAAGTTGGATGTTGTGATACTAGTTAGTAATCCCAGCCCTGGGGAGGCAAGAAACTTGAGGCTCTCTGGAGCTCATTGACGAGCCATCCTAGCCTAATCAGGAAGTGCCAGATCTCAGTGAGGGACCTTGTCTCAAAGAACAAGATGGATGGCTCCTGAGGAACGGACACTGGAGCTTGACTTCAGAGCTGGACATGGATATGCACACACACACATATGAGGAGACAGGAGAGCAAGAGAGCGAGAGTGACAAGCTCCAGGTTACAGACCTGTAATCTCAACACTTGGGAACCAGAGGGAAGAGGCTCAAGAATTCAAGTCCATTCTCTTCTTCCTAGTGAGTTTAAGGGAGCCTTGGCTACATAAGACCCTATCTAAAAAGACTGTCGGTGAGTGGAGAAGAGACCCGTGAGAAGGGAGACAACCTTAGCAGAAAGTGGGAGTTAGTAAGAGGACAGGCTGTTGTTGCTCATGCTGAGCTAAGCTCCTTTAACATTGGGAATAGGAGGATAATAATGAGGTATTTAAACACCTGCACTGTAACAAGGAATTGAGGACCAAGAGGGAATGGGGACAGAAATAACAAGGAGCATCTTGTAAAGAAAGTTATAAACAAGAAACTGAGAAGTATTGGTAACATGTAGTTAACATTCCAGGTTGATCTGGCCTAGAACTCACTGTGTGGGTCAAGCTGTCCTCAAACCCACAGAGATCCTTCTGCTTCTGCCTCTAGAGTATTGGGATTAAAGATGTGTGTCACCATGCCCCATTATATCTGGTATCTTTATGACATAGAGAACATTAAGTAGGAGACCAAGTTCTAGTCCCAGTTTTATCACTACCTAGTTTGGTGTATGTGTGTTTATCTATCTATCTATCTATCTATCTATCTATCTATCTATCTATCATCTATCTATCATTTATTTATTTTGAGACAGGGTCTCCCTGTAGCCCCAGCTGCCTGGGAACTCACTGTGTAGACCAGGGTGGCCTTGAACTCAAAAGAGATACTCCTGCTTCTGCCTCCTGAGTGCTAGGATTAAAGGTGTGCACCACTACTCCTGGCTTAAAGATGGTTCTTAGCCGCCAAGTGGGTGCTGGGAATCGAACCCTGGTCCCCTGTAAGAACAGTTGGCACTCTTTAACTGCTGAGCTATCTCTCCAGCCCCATATCTATTTATTTTTTAAACAGGGTCTTACCATGCAGCCCTGGGTGACTTGGAATTCATTATATAGACCAGGCTGGCCTCAAACTCGCAGAGATCCACCTTGCCTCTGCCTTCTGAGTGTTTGGATTAAAGGTATGCACCACCACCACACAGCTTATTTGATTTTTTTAAATTTTTTTAAATTTTATTTATTTTTATGTGAATGAATGTACTATCTGCATGTAGGTTTGTGCACCTGTGTCGTGCAGTGCCGAGGAGGTCAGAAGAGGGTGTCGGATACCCCTGGAACTGTAGCTAAAGACAGCTCTCAGCCGCCATGTGGGTGCTGAGGATCGAACCTAGGTCTTCTGCAAGAGCAGTTGGTGCTCTTAACCACTAGGCCATCTCTCCAGCCCTGTTATTTGATTTTTTGCTATAACCAAATATCTGACCAGAAGCAACTTAAGGGAGGTAGGATTTGTTTTGACTTAGTTCAAAGGAATGCAGTCCATCAAAGCAGAGTGGTAGGCATGTGAGGCAGTTGGTCACATTGTGTGTCTGCAGTAAAGAAGTAGAGGAATGCTGTTGCTCAGCTAGCTCACTTTCACCTTTTTCTTGAGTCCAGGACCCAACCCAATTGGTGGTACTACTCACAGAGTGGGTCTTCAGTCTTTAGTTAGACCTTTCTGGAAATACCCTTAACAGGCATACTCAGAGGTATATTTCCATGTGATTTTAAATCCAGTCAGATTAACAATGAAGAATAACCATTACTGGGTGGGATCAGGTAGGGTGTAGCTTTTATCTTTTCCAAAACATGATGAAATGGGATTAAAATACCTGTAAGGTCTTTACTAATGCTAGAAATTCATTCTTTGATATGTCAAAGCCTCTCAGACTTAGAATTCCCTTTATACTTAGGCAGAAGAGAGAAGAGAATGTCTTTAGTGGTGTCCGTACAGAAGATACAGTGAGTACAAAGTCAGGAACATGCTGAAGGATATTAGGGGGATTCTCTCTTTAAGAGAAATTCTTATCTCTAATATCATAGTCTTGTGGGAGCCGTGTTTAAGGTTAAGTTAATTTGTTCATTTAGCTGCCTGTGGAGAATCCCTAGAGGCTGGGTTGCCCTGCCATAGGGTGCTTGTCCAGTGTGTAGGAAACCCTGGATTCAGTCCCCAGCATTGGAAACCAACTAAAATCCCTCTAGGGATTTATTTTACTTACTGGTGGCCTTTGAGGGGTCAGGAGAATGATATCTGATTATCTGGGGCAAACAGAAGTCTCTCGAAGCATTCTAGTGCTGGACTCTCTTCCATATCCTTTGGTTATTTCTGTGTCTGTAGCAAATGGGACACAAATTGTCTTTGGCCTATGCCAGAATTTTTCTCTTTTTCCCCTCATGTTTATTGATTTGTCATCCCTGACTCTGAATCCCAGGGATCATGACTAGCTGCAGTCCAGTACAGCAACAAAATTGCTTCTACTTCCTTCCTCCAGGTTTTCTGCCCCTTAATTACCACACAGCCACTGCTGAAGCTGCATTTTCATGCTGGGTGCCAGGACAAAAACCCTTGTTGATTGGACGTGTATACAAGCGGTATTGTCTCTCTCCATCATTCTCTTTCTCTTGTCTGTTGTGAGTTTATGAAGTCTGTTAGGTGTTTATTCATTCGTAGTGCTTGCGTGTACTGGGATTAGGGGGTGGGATGGGCAGCTGCAAATAGCTGAGCAAGTTGATCTTCAGTAAGGAGTATGGAGAGAAGTTTGGGCTGAGGTGTCATTTTTATGGCTCTTACCTAGCCCTCTTTATCCCCAGGGCTACTACTTGTAGGAGCTAAGAAGGCTCTGTGTGATTTATTAGCAGCTCCTGTGAAGCCCCTTCCTCTCCCACTCTGCTTTGAGACCAATTTAATACATCACTTGTTAACACACAGCATCAAAAAGCAAAGCTACCTGGGGGCTGGAGAGATAGCCTAGCGGTTAAGAGCGCTGACTGCTCTTGCAGAGGACCCGGGTTCAATCCCCAGCACCCACCTGGTGGCTAAGAACCATCTGTAACTCCAGTTCCAGGGGAATCCGAGACCCTCTTCTGACCTCTGCGGCATTGCACGACACGGGTGCACAGACCTACGTGCAGACAGTACATTCATACACATACAAAAATAAATAAAATTAAAAAAAAAAAAAAGCAAAGCTACCTGTCATTTGCCTTTCCATCATGAAACCCTAGAGTACAGATCCAGGTAGGGGTACAGAGTTACACAACTGAGGATGCTCGCCTCCTTCACCCAGCCCTTTGCTATGAGGAAAAGAGTAAGTCTTTGGAAACAGAATATAGGCCTTTGCACTGTCCTTGCCTGCTGTCCCTTTACTTGTGTGTTAGTGAACTGGGAGTGAGGAGTGTTGTGGGGCAGGCAGCAACCTCTGCAGTGTCACTCCTGCTATCCTTCCCTGTTGTACCAAATCAAAGGGAAGCAGAGGCAGGAGAATTGAGTTCAAGGGTAGCCTACCCTATATACTTAGACCTCGTCTCAAAAATTAATTAAATTAGGGGCTGGAGAGATGGCTCAGCAGTTAAGAATGCTTGCTGCTGGGGTTGGAGAGATGGCCTGGCAGTTGGGAGCGCCGACGCTCTTGCAGAGGACCCGGGTTCGATCCCCAGCGCCCACATGGCGGCTAAGAACCGTCTGTAGCTCCAATTCCAGGAGAACTCCAGTTCCAGGGGAATCTGAGACCCTCTTCTGACCTCCGTGGCATTGCACGACACGGGTGCACGGACCTGCATGCAGACAATACATTCATACACATACAAAAATAAATAATAAAAAAAAAAAATTAAAAAAAGAATGCTTGCTGCTGTGTGTGGTGGCACACGCCTTTAAATCTAGCACTCGGGAGGCAGAGGCAGGCGGATCTTTGCGAGTTCAAGGCCAGCCTGGTCTACAGAGTGAGTTCCAGGACAGCCAGAGCTTGAAAAAACAAAAACAAAAACAAAACAAAAAAAAAGAATGCTATGAGGACTTGAGTTCAAGACCCAGCACCCATAGTAAGGTGAGTGCCTCTGTGTATGCCTGTGTGAGCCCAGCTCTTAGGGCAGTGGAGACAGAAGGATTTCTCAGCTTGCTGGCTTCCAGACTAGTTGAGAAAACTTGAGCCCTAAGATCAGGGAGAGACCTTGCTCCAAAGGAAGAGGCAGAGAGTGGTAGAGGGTCATACCCAATACCCTCTTCTGGCCTCTGAGTGCATGCATAGGCATGCATTCCCGCACATAAGTGTGCACATATACTCACATGCACACAGTACACTCATATACATGTTAAAAAAAAGACCAAAAAAAAGAAAAAGAAAAAGACCAAAAAAAATGTAAGTTTGTTTTTTTTTAGTTTTTATTTATTTTTTATGTGTATGAATGTATTGTCTGCATGTAAGTTTGTGCACACATGTTGTGCAACACTGTGGAGGTCAGAAGAGGGTGTTGGATTCCCCTGGAACTGGAGTTAAAGACAGTTCTCAACCACCATGTGGGTGCTGGGGATCAAATCCAGGTCCTCTGCAAAAGCAGTCAGCGCTCTAACTGCTAGGCCATCTCTCCAGCCCCAAAAGTTTGTTTTCTTTTAGAGAATAGCAAGATTGTTCGGTGGGTAAAGGTGCTTGCCACCAACCCTGATGATCTTGAGTTCATTCTAGAGGTCCCAAATCATAACAATAACTGAGTTCTTCAAGTTGTCCTCCAATCTTTGCACACTCATCATGCCTCTCACACACATATGTGCATACACACACATTGAGTAAGTATAATTTTAAAAAAATTCTAGGTGCTGGACTGATGACTCAGTGGTTAAGAGCACATTCTGCTCTTTCCAAGGAAGTTGGGTCTCCACCACTCACCACTCATGTTGCTTGGCTCACAACCACCTCTCACCCTAGCACCAGGGTATCCTATATCTCTGCCCTTGATAGGCACACATACTCAATTGCCAATACCCACACGCAAATGTATGTGTATATACATATACATAATTGAAAATAAATCTTCCTGGTGTGGTTGTGCATGCCTTTAATTCCAATGCTCAGGAGACAGAATCAGGCAGATCTCTTCCAGCCTGGTCTGTGTAGTGAGCTCTATGCCATGCCAGCTGAGGTCAAGGCCAACTTGGTCTACATAGCAAGTTCTAGGCCAGCTGGGGCTGTCTCAGAAATACCCCACCCCCAAATTTGTAAAGCCTCTTTTTTTTTTTCTTTTTGGGTACAGAGGATTGAACCCAGGATTCATATTCTACCATTGAGCTACATTGTGGGGTTTTTTTAAATTTATTTATTTATTTTGTATGTGTATGAATGTACTGTCTGCATGTAGGTTTGTGCACCCGTGTTGTGCAATGCCGCAGAGGTCAGAAGAGGGTGTCAGATTCCCCTGGAACTGGAGTTCTCCTGGAATTAGAGTTACAGACAGTTCTCAGCAGCCATGTGGGTACTGGGGATCGAACCTGGGTCCTCTGCAAGAGCAGTTGGCACTCTTAACCACTAGGCCATCTCTCCAGCCCCCGGATTTTTTTTTTTTGCAGGGGTGAGGGGTGGTCTTAGGGGGAGACTGGCTGGCCTTTAACTCACAGAGATTTTTAATGTGCTGGAATAGCTTTAGGTGTCAACATTGACACACCTGGGTGCTCGTGAAGTCCTCGGGTTGGGGAATTGGCTCCATTGGATTGGCCTGTGGCAAGTCTGTGGGTATAATTGTCTTGATTGTTGAGCAGTGACAGTATAGAAGGAGGCTTGGGCCAATGAGCGAGGGAGCAAGCCATTAGAGAGCAGGCCAGTGACAGCAGTCTCCATGGCCTCCAGATTCCTGCCCTGAAGTGTCCTGCCTTGGGCCTCCCTAAGTGATGAATACGTGATACCCATGGGAGATGTAAGCTGGAATAACCCTTTTCCTCCCCAAGTGTGTGTCAGAGTTGTCACAAAAGCATTGGAAAGACAAAACTAGGACATGAAATTGGTTAACCAACGATGGGGGGTTAATTGCGTGACCAGATTGACCTTGGTGTGGGGAAGGTTGTGTGGAGCATTTATGGAACATTTGGCTCGGGTAAGATCATTGAATGCTAAAGATCGTTGCTGCTGGAGCTGGAGCAGTTTTTGCTGAAGGAGTTGTAGAAGATGAAGGCCTGGCTGTGTGAAGTTAAAGGAAGCAGAGGATCATGCAGGACTGTGAATGTGTGGGTTCTGGTCAGTTGGGGCTGAAGAGTCAGCTGTAGATAAAAGAACCAGAAACTGAAAGGAAGTCTTGTTATCTGTGCTGGGACAATTGATTGCTGGTTAGCTGGGGCTGAAGAATCAGCTGTAAGTAAACAAGAGACCAGACATCAACTGTGGTGGAATCTTCTGGGGAGAGACATTTCTATAAGATCAGGCGCTCCACTGAAGGCTGTGACCGAGAAAGGTGCCTGAGCTCCATCTCGAGCATGAAGTGACTTGGTAACGTGAAAGAGTCTCCTATATGGTTCCGGTGTGTTGAAATTTGAGGGGGTCGCAGAGAGCAGCCGAAGGCTGGTACTGTGAGAGGTCAGGAAAGACCATTTGGTGGAAGTGCAACCTCAGTTGCAGCGAAGACCACCAGATTGCAGGGTCATGGAGAGAAACTGAGAGCATTTGCTACCAGAGGAGAGGTCAGAAGAGACATTGGTGAAGGTGTGCCTCAAGTTTCAGTGCGACCCCAGCATTTTTGGAGATGTGAGGACCTTGGACGACCACCAAGAGCCAGCTTAGGTGTGGAATGGAGTGCGACCTGGGCCTGCGAGATGAGACTGTGCCACGTACGCCGAGTGCAGAGAGGTGGAGAGGACTTGCTCAGAGACCCTTTGGAGGCAAAGAGATGTGAGTGAGATCCAATGGTGTCCAGCCTGAGCTACTTGCTGGACTTAGGTTTTTTTAGAGAGTGCCTGGTGTCTTCCCTTTGGAAATAAGACAGTACCTTGTTTTGGGATTGTTACAGCAAAGACCCACAGTTAAGGAGACTTTTAATTAGATCGCGGACTTTTAAGTGTTTGGTGACATTTAAGGGACTGTGGGGACTTTAAGGATGTACTGTCTTAGGTGTGATATAATGCTTAACATCTATACTTTAGGGCATAAGAACTGGGAAAGGTAGCTTTAATAGTGATGCTGTTTGTGTTCAAGTTGACAAGGGTCCAATTGTGCTGGATAGCTTTTGTGTCAACCTTGACACACCTGGGTGCTGAATGCCTCGTTGGGGAATATGGCTCCCATCTGGATTGGGCCTGTGGCCATACTCTGTGTTTTTGTCTTGATGAAGTGACAGTAAGAAGGCAGGCTGGCATTGAGCCGAGGGGAGCAAGCAGGTAAGAGCAAGCCAGTGAACAGAGTCCTCCATGGCCGCAGGTCCTGCCGACTGGGCTCCTTGCATCTGGAAGCCTCCCTAAGTGATGAACAGAACCCAGGAGATGTGAGCGAATCAAACCCCTTTCACCTCCCCAAGTTGGTTGTCAGCAGTGTTTGTCACACAATGGAAAGACACAAACTAGACAACTGGGTTCAATTCCTCTGTACCCAAAAAAGAAAAAAAAAAAAGGCTTTACAAATTTGGGGGTGGGGTTTTCCTGACAGCCCCAGCTGGCCTAAGAACTTTTGCTATGTAGACCAAGTTGGCCTTCTGCCTCAAGCTGGCAGGCATAGAGCTCACCTACACAGAACCAGGCTGGCTGAACAGATCTTTTGCCTCAGATCTTCTCCTGAGCATTCGGAATAAAGGCATGGACAACCAACCTAGCTATTACAGATTTTTTCATTTTCAATTATGATATGTATATACACATATGCATTTCGTGTGGGGTAAATTGGCAATTGAGTATTTGTGCCAATCAAGGGCAGAGATATAGGATACCTCTGGTGCTAGGTGAGAGGTGGTGTGAGCCACAGAACATGAGATGGTGATGGTGGAGAACCCAAACTTCCTTGGAAAGAAGGCAGAATGTGCTCTTAACCACTGAGCATTCAGTCCAGGCACTGAATTTTTTTAAAAATTAAGTACTTCAATGTGTGTGTATGCAGCATATGTGGTGTGAGAGTGAATGATGAGTGTCAAAGATTGGAGGACACATCTTGGAAGAACTCAGCTTATGTAGTGTAGGGACCTCTAGATAACTCATCATAGGACCATTGGTGGCAAAGCACCTTACCCCACCGACAATCTTGCTATTCTCTAAAGAAAACAAATTTGGGCTGGAGAGATGGCCTAGCACGTTTAGGAGCCTGACTTGCTTTTGCAGAGGACCTGGAGATTTGGTCCCCAGCACCCACATGGTGTTGAGAAACTGTCTTAAATCCAGTTCCAGGAACCAACACCCTCTTCTGACCTCCACAGTGTTGGCACAACATGTAGTGCACAAACTTACATGCAGACAATACATTCATACAACATAAAAATTAAATTAAAACTAAAAAAAAGAAAACAAACTTACATTTTTTGGTCTTATCTTTTCTTTTTTTTTGTCTTTTTTTTACATGTATATAGAGTGTACTGTTCATGTGAGTATTATGTGCACTACTTATGTGCGGGAATGCATGCTATGCATCACTCAGGGCCCAGAAGAGGGTATTGGGGTATGACCCTACCCACCTCCTCTGGCTCCTTCCTTTGGCAGCAGAGGTCTCTCCCCTCTGATCTCTAGGGCTCAAGTTTCTCAACTAGTCTGGAACCAGCAAGCTGAGAAATTTCCTTCTGTCTCCACTGCCCTAAGAGCTGGGCTCACACAGGCATACACAGAGGCACTCACCTTACTATGGGTGCTGGGTCTTGGAAACTAAAGTCCTTCATAGCATTTCTTTTTTTCTTTGTTTTGGTTTTTGTTTTTTTTCAGAGCTCATGGCTGTCCTGGAACTCACTCTGTAGACCAAGCGCTTGGCCCTTTGAACCGCAAGATCCGCCTGCCCTCTGGCTCCCAAGTGCTAGAAATTTCAAAGGCGTGTGCCCACAACACAGCAGCCAAGCGCATTCTTTTCTTTAATTTTTTTTTTTATTATTATTTATTTTTGTATGTGTATGAATGTATTGTCTGCATTTGCAGGTCCGTGCACCCTGTGTCGTGCAATGCCACGGAGTTCAGAAGTGGGTCTCAGATTCCCCGGGAACGAGTTCTCCTGGAATTGGAGCTTACAGACGGTTCTTATCCGCCGTGTGGGTGCTGGGGATGGCGGAACCCGGGTCCTTCTTGAAGGAGCCGTCGGCGCTCTAAACTGCCAGGCCATCTCTCCAACCCAGCAGCAAGCATTCTTAACTGCTGAGCCATCTCTCCAGCCCCTAATTTAATTAATTAATTTTGAGATGAGGTCTAAGTATATAGGGTAGGCTACCCCTTGAACTTCAATTCTCTGCCTCTGCTTCCCCTTTGATTTGGGTTACAACAGGGAAGGATAGCAGGAGTGACACTGCAGAGGTTGCTGCCTGCCCCACAACACTCCTCACTCCCAGTTCACTAACACACAAGTAAAGGGACAGCAGGCAAGGACAGTGCAAAGGCCTATATTCTGTTTCCAAAGACTTACTCTTTTCCTCATAGCAAAGGGCTGGGTGAAGGAGGCGAGCATCCTCAGTTGTGTAACTCTGTACCCCTACCTGGATCTGTACTCTAGGGTTCAGATGGATACCAGCAGCCTACAAATCGATCACTAGAGAATACAGTAGCCGTGTGCTCCTCATACTCTCTCCTATTTATCGTTCCAACTCATTTACATAAATTATTTTCTGTAACAATGGATGACTGAATGTATGGATAACTGTCTGCAAACGCTATCAGTCTGTGCGCGCGAGGATCCTGTGCTTCGGTCGCAATGCAACGCAGAGGTCAGAAGAGGGTGTCGTTTCCCCGTGGAACTGGAGTTACAGATGGTTCTTAGCCACCAGGTTGGTGCTGGGATGGTCTGAACCCGGGCCTCCTGGTCAAGAGCAGTCAGCGCTCTTAACCGCTAGGCTATCCTCCAGCCCCCAGGTAGACTTTGCTTTTTGATGCTGTGTGTTAACAAGTGATGTATTAAATTGGTCTCAAAGCAGAGTGGGAGAGGAAGGGGCTTCACAGGAGCTGCTAATAAATCACACAGAGCCTTCTTAGCTCCTACAAGTAGTAGCCCTGGGGATAAAGAGGGCTAGGTAAGAGCCATAAAAATGACACCTCAGCCCAAACTTCTCTCCATACTCCTTACTGAAGATCAACTTGCTCAGCTATTTGCAGCTGCCCATCCCACCCCCTAATCCCAGTACACGCAAGCACTACGAATGAATAAACACCTAACAGACTTCATAAACTCACAACAGACAAGAGAAAGAGAATGGTGGAGAGAGACAATACCGCTTGTATACACGTCCAATCAACAAGGGTTTTTGTCCTGGCACCCAGCATGAAAATGCAGCTTCAGCAGTGGCTGTGTGGTAATTAAGGGGCAGAAAAACTGAGGAAGGAAGTATATGACAGCGCAATTTTGGTTGCTCTGTACTGGACTGCAGCTAGTCATGATCCCTGGGATTCAGAGTCAGGGATGACAAATCGCATATAAACATGTTAGGGGAAAAAGAGAAAAAATTCTGGGCATAGTGCCCCAAAAGAACAATTCCTCTGGTCCCCACATGCTATTTCAGTACACACGACATAATAACAAACTGGATAATCGGATAGGAGGGACCGTCCCTATCCGTCTTATATAGTCTACGGTAGAATGCTTCGAGAGACTTCTGTTTGCCCCAGATAATCAGATATCATTCTCCTGACCCCTCAAAGGCCACCAGTAAGTAAAATAAATCCCTAGAGGGATTTTAGTTGGTTTCCAATGCTGGGTGTGGACTGAATCCAGGGTTTCCTACACACTGGACAAGCACCCTATGGCAGGGCAACCCAGCCTCTAGGGATTCTCCACAGGCAGCTAAATGAACAAATTAACTTAACCTTAAACACGGCTCCCACAAGACTATGATATTAGAGATAAGAATTTCTCTTAAAGAGAGAATCCCCCTAATATCCTTCAGCATGTTCCTGACTTTGTACTCACTGTATCTTCTGTACGGACACCACTAAAGACATTCTCTTCTCTCTTCTGCCTAAGTATAAAGGGAATTCTAAGTCTGAGAGGCTTTGACATATCAAAGAAGAAATTTCTCAGCATTAGTAAAAGACCTTACAGGTATGTTAAATCCCATTTCATCATGTTGGAAAAGATTAAAAGGCTAACCCTACCTGGACCCACCCAGAATGGTTATTCTTCATTGTTAATCTGACTGGATTTAAAATCACATGGAAATATACCTCTGAGTATGCCTGTTAAGGGTATTTCCAGAAAGGTCTAACTAAAGACTGAAGACCCACTCTGTGAGTAGTACCACCAATTGGGTTGGGTCCTGGACTCAAGAAAAAGGTGAAAGTGAGCTAGCTGAGCAACAGCATTCCTCTACTTCTTTACTGCAGACACCAACATGTAGACCAAACTGCCTCCACATAGCCTGCCACTCTGCTTTGATGGACTGCATTCCTTTGAACTAAGTCAAAACAAAATCCTGCCTCCCGCTTATGTTGTTTGTGGTCAGATATTTGGTCTATAGCAAAAAATCAAATAACAGGGCTGGAGAGATGGCTTTTTTTTTTTTTTTTGTTTTGTTTTTGTTCTTGCAGAGGACCTGGTCTCGATCCTCAGCACCCACATGGCGGCTGAGCCAGCTGTCTTTAGCTACAGGTCCAGGGGTATCCGACACCCTCTTCTTGACCCTCCTCGGCACTGCAACGACACAGTGCACAAACCTACGATGCAGACAGTACATTCACTTCACATAAAAATAAATAAAATTTAAAAAAATTTTTTTTTTAAAAAAATCAAATAAGCTGTGTGGTGGTGGTGCATACCTTTAATCCAACACTCAAGAAGGCAGAGGCACAAGTTGGATCTTTGTGAGTTTTGAGGCCAGCCTGGTCTATAAATGGAATCCGCAAGTCCACCCAGGGCTGCATGGCTAAGACCCCTTGTTTTAAAAAAAAATAGATTATGGGGCTGGAGAGATAGCCTTCAGCAGTATAAAGAGTGCCAACGTTCTTACAGGGGACCAGGGTTCGATTCCCAGCACCCACTTGGCGCCTAAGAACCATTCTTTTAAGCCAGGAGTAGTGGTGCCCACCTTTAAAGTCCTTAGCACTCAGGAGGCAGAAGCAGGAGGTATCTCTTTTTGAGTTCAAGGCCACCCTGGTCTACACAGTGAGTTCCCAGGCAGGCTGGGGCTACAGGGAGACCCTGTTCTCAAAATAAATAAATGACAGATAGATTAGATAGCATAGATAGATAGATAGGATAGATAGATAGATAGATAAACACACATACACCAAACTAGGTAGTGATAAAACTGGGACTAGAACTTGGTCTCCTACTTAATGTTCTCTATGTCATAAAGATGACCAGATATAAGGGCATGGTGACCACACATCTTTAATCCAAACTCTAGAGGCAGAAGCAGAAGATCTCTGTGGGTTTGAGGACAGCTTGACCCGACACAGTGAGTTCTAGGCCAGAATCAACCTGGGTGAATGTTAACTGACATGTACCAATTACTTCTCAAAGTTTCTTTATAACTTCTTTACAAGATGCTCCTTGTTATTTCTGTCCCCATTCCCTCTTGGTCCTCAATTCCTTGTTACAGTGCAGGTGTTTAAATACCTCATTATTATCCTCCTATTCCCAATGTTAAAGGAGCTTAGCTCAGCATGAGCAACAACAGCCTGTCCTCTTACTAACTCCCACTTTCTGCTAAGGTTGTCTCCCTTCTCACGGGTCTCTTCTCCACTCACCGACAGTCTTTTTAGATAGGGTCTTAGTAGCCAAGGCTCCCTTAAACTCACTAGGAAGAAGAGACTGGCCTTGAATTCTTGACTCTTACGCCTCTGGTTCCCTAAGTGTTTGAGATGACAGCGTCTGTAACTTGGAGCTTGTCACTCTCGCTCTCTTGCTCTCACTCACTCTCCTCTTATGACTGTGTGTGTGTGCATATCCATGTCCAGCTCTGAAGTCAAGCTCCAGTGTCCGTTCCTCAGGAGCGTGATCCACGTGTTTGAGACAAGGTCCCTCACTGAGATCTGGCACTTCCTGATTAGGCTAGGATGGCTCGTCAATGAGCTCCAGAGAGCCTCAAGTTTCTTGCCTCCCCAGGGCTGGGATTACTAACTAGTATCACAACATCCAACTTTTCACAAAAGGGAACTAAAACTCAGGTCCTCATGTTTTGTACAGCAAGCACTTTACCGTTTTACCAACTGAGCCCTCTCTCTCTCTCTGGGTCTTTTCGAACCAGGGTCCCCCTGTAGTCCCAGCTGAGCCGGAACCGCTGTATACCAGGTGGCCTTGAATTCAGAGATCTGCCGCCTCTGCTTCTCAAGTTTTGGGATTAGGGCAAGATGGTCAACACGCCTGGCTTAGACATCTCTCTTTTAAAATATGTAATTATCAAGTGAACTTATTTCTAATTTCCTCATTTAGAATTGACTCTTTCAAAATGATATCCTATACACAGAATATGACTGGATAATGGACTTCACATGCAGCCAGGAAACAAGTTATGTAAAAATTACTGGACCAAAACAAACAAAAGCTATATATGAACAATTACTAACCAAGATTACTCATAAGCAATTAAAGTATACACCTCTGCCCAGGGCTTAACTGGCAGGCCAAAGAAAAGAATGACCTATATCAGGGTAGTTGGAAGGACAAACAGGTATACTGGCACGCAGGCTCTCCATGCCAACACACAAGCAGACAAAGCTCCCAAGGGCTGGCTCTTGGCTCACCCCACTCCATACACGTTCATTTTTAGAAAACTGCCCTTTATCTCCTTGTCCACTTGATGCTATATGGGCATATGACCAGCCAAACTGTTCCCAAGATCCTCACAGTACATAGAGGGAAGAGTTAAGACAGCCATAGAAGATAAGGAGTGATTATATAAAATTAGTATTGTTACTCATATGTCTGTGAGCATTTGCTCTCAAGTACTGAACATGTTGTAGCCATTGTGAAGATTCAAGAAGCAAGATGTACTTTCCCCCGTTTAACCCCTTGATTTAGCATGTTTCTCACTGTTAATAATGAGATTTTTTTTCTGTGTCTCTTTTATCTTTTTTGTGCCTCCTGAGGGCTAGGATTAAATGCGTGCAACACCACGCGTCCAGACATCTAACTTAAAGACGTTCTTAGCCACATGTGGGGCTGGGAACGAATACCCAGGTCCCTTCTGCAAGAAGCAGTGGTGTCTCCTAACCGACTGAGCCACCACCCCATATTTAATGAGAATTTTTTTAAGGGAAACCAGGACGGAGAAGGAAGGCTAACACAAGCTTCTTTCCTCACCAAAAGGGGCTGATGCCCTATTGTTCTCAAAGCTTTTCCAAGAATCTTATGCTTACAGAGTTTCAAAGTGGGTTAAAATGTTTAGACAACAAGGGAGCAACAATGGCTGGTTTCACTCTCTCAGCAAGGGAACAGAAATAGCCTTGTGAGGAGGAATGTCCTTGTGACCACCGAACCTAGGTGGGTAAGATTATTAGATGTTTGTTGTGTGAGGTGTCAGACATGAAAAGCACATGCAGTGCACTATTCTCACCCAATCTCTCCACTTTCTGATAAAGCTACTATGGTACCCATTTTAAAGATAAGCAAGCTAAAAATCAGAAGTGTCAAATAAATTACCCAAAGCCACATAGCTCACTGGAGTGGAACTATATTAGGAGCAATAGATCCATGAAATCCCTCCGGTTGAGCGCGAGTGCGGTGGCGACTTCGTAAGTGGCCTCCAACTAATAAAAAAAAAAATATTAGTTGGCAGGTGGAGAGATGGCTCAGTTTAGAGTGTTCGGTGATCTTCCAGAGGATCATAAAGCGAGTTCCCAGCGCCCACAGATGGCTCACAGTTACCTACAACTCCAGTTCCAAGGGAATTGACACCATCTTCTGGTTTCTAAGCAGAGGCATAGGCTGAATGCATATGCATGTGGCATTCACTTAATTCACTTACACAGATACACACACCAACACGTAGTAAAAGAGCAGAGAGGGTATAGGCGGCCCAACCACACCTTTAATTCCAGCGACTCAAAAAGTAGATCTCTGAGTTGAAACCAGTCTGGCTACATATTGAAGTCGCAAGACCAGCAGGCGCTAACACAGTGAGATCCTGTCCAAAAAAAAAAAAAGAAAAAAAAAAAAAAAAACCACTATGTGTGAGTTCAGAAGGTTTTGTCAAAAACAAAAGTAGAGCTCGCACCAGGTTTGTGGCCCCAAAAGACTGCACATGCTAAAAATTCAGAGAGTAATGCTGAACTGAAGGGTCTACATATAGAGTTCCTGGTCATTGAACATATCCAGATGAACACAATACCTAGGATGCACCTCTGAATTTGCAGAACTCAGTAACCTATACATGAGCACCCCCCTGCCACAGTGAGATGACCCTCTCTGAAAAGAAGCAAACTGTTCCTAAGCCATAAAAGGAGGTTACACAGAAGAAAAGGATAATACGCAAAAACAAAATGAAAGAGAACAAAAACTATAGGAGCACTGAAATAACATTCAGCCATACAAATCGATGTGAATAAAAAAGAAAAATCGGCTTGGAGAGATGGCTCAGCCATTAAGCAGCACTGACTGTTCTTGCAGAGGACTGAGGTTGGTTCAGCACCCCAATAGGCACTAACAAGCTGTCTAAGTTCCAGCGGGAATCTGACACCTTTCTTCTGATTCTGTGGGGCATTGCATCAACACGAGTCTACAGAATGGCCATCTTTATCAACAGCATGCAGCCAATGACATTTACACCACGAAAAATACATCATAGATGATTACATAATTATCTAACATTGTAATAAAAGATAAAATAAAACTTTGAGGTGCACAGAGCTTGAGATCATGGAGTTTTCCAGGACCACCTGAAGCACAGAGTACACGGGGCGTGGGCTATAAAGCAGGAGGCATATCCGACCCCCCACCAACTGGAATTATTGTTGAGGGAGTGTCCAAGTGATTCNAGTAAGTATAATTTTAAAAAAATTCTAGGTGCTGGACTGATGACTCAGTGGTTAAGAGCACATTCTGCTCTTTCCAAGGAAGTTGGGTCTCCACCACTCACCACTCATGTTGCTTGGCTCACAACCACCTCTCACCCTAGCACCAGGGTATCCTATATCTCTGCCCTTGATAGGCACACATACTCAATTGCCAATACCCACACGCAAATGTATGTGTATATACATATACATAATTGAAAATAAATCTTCCTGGTGTGGTTGTGCATGCCTTTAATTCCAATGCTCAGGAGACAGAATCAGGCAGATCTCTTCCAGCCTGGTCTGTGTAGTGAGCTCTATGCCATGCCAGCTGAGGTCAAGGCCAACTTGGTCTACATAGCAAGTTCTAGGCCAGCTGGGGCTGTCTCAGAAATACCCCACCCCCAAATTTGTAAAGCCTCTTTTTTTTTTTCTTTTTGGGTACAGAGGATTGAACCCAGGATTCATATTCTACCATTGAGCTACATTGTGGGGATTTTTTTTAATTTATTTATTTATTTTGTATGTGTATGAATGTACTGTCTGCATGTAGGTTTGTGCACCCGTGTTGTGCAATGCCGCAGAGGTCAGAAGAGGGTGTCAGATTCCCCTGGAACTGGAGTTCTCCTGGAATTGGAGTTACAGACAGTTCTCAGCAGCCATGTGGGTACTGGGGATCGAACCTGGGTCCTCTGCAAGAGCAGTTGGCACTCTTAACCACTAGGCCATCTCTCCAGCCCCCGGATTTTTTTTTTTTGCAGGGGTGAGGGGTGGTCTTAGGGGGAGACTGGCTGGCCTTTAACTCACAGAGATTTCCTTCTTGCTTCTGCCTCCCGAGTGTTGGACTTTTGTTTTGTTTGAGCCAGGGTCTCACTCTGCATTATGTCCTGTAACTTATTATGTAGTCCAGGCTGGCCTAGAACTTGCTATGTAGAGCAAACTGCCTTTGAATTCTCAGCAATTTGTCTACTTCTGCCTCCTAAGTGCCAAGATTAAAGGCATGTATCACCGCATCTGGCCCTTGAAAAAATATTATTTTTATTTTATATATGTATGTGTTTTACTTGCACATGAGCACCCATGTGTACAGTATCTGCCAAGGTCAGAAGAAGGCTTCAGATCCCTTGGAGTTATAAGCAGTTGTTAGCTGCTGTATGGATGCTGAATTCAGATCCTCTGCAAAGAGCTTTTAATCTCTGAACCATCTCTTCAGCTCCTAAATTTTTTTGGGGGGGGGTCTTTTTGCAACACGGTCTTCCTGTAGCCCCAACTGTTCTAGAACTCAATATGTAGACCTGGCTGGCCTCAAACTCACAGAGATCTGCCTGCCTCTGCCTCCCAAGTGTTGGGATTACAGGCATGTGCCACCATGCCTGGCTCTTTTTTCATTTTTTAATGTGCTGTCTTCCCACACAGGGCAGTATCCTGGCTGCAGGTTCTGTAGTGTAGCTGCCACATCTGGTGACCATTTAGAATAAGTAGGTGGCCCTCTTAATGATAGGTGAAACAGATGTGTGGCTAAAGCTTGTTATAGAATTGCTAGCAATCTGAGGGACCCTTTCTTTTTTTTAACCTGTAAATTGAGAAAATCTGATGGAGAAATCATCATGTGGGACTAAATTTGGAACACAGATGTCAGATGTCAGGTGGTTTTTTTTTAAGATGTCAGTTTAACCATCAGATTTCAGAGCTTCATTGCTCCTTAAAAAGTGGCAAAGTAGATTTTTTAAAACTTGTACATGGGAAGATAAGTAGACCTCTACCTGGGAAGATTAGTACCTTGTTCTTTTTGCTTGTTTTTGGGTGGTGGTTGTTATTGTTTATTTTTTTCTTTTCGAGACAAGGTCTCCCTTTAGTCCCAGGTGGCCGGGAACTCGCTATGTAGACCAGGCTGGCCTTGAACTCACAGTTCTATACCTGCCTCTGCCTCCCAAATGCTGGGATTAAAGGCTGGCCTTGAACTCCTAATCTTCCTATCTTCACCACCTAAGTGCTAAGATTATAGGTGTGTGCCACTATACTGGCCTACATTTCTTAAACATAGCAACTAGGGTGTGGGAGTTGGGTGCAGGAGTGTGCTGGAGATAGGTTGAGGGTCTTGTACATGCTAGGCAGGCTGTTTAGCACTGAGGTATACTACCCAGTCTTTTTTATTATTTTATTTATTTTTGTATGTGTATGTATTTACTGTCTGCATGTAGGTTTGTGTACCTGTGTCATGCACTGCCTCGGAGGTCAGAGGAGGGTCTCGGATTCCCCTGGAACTGGAGATCTCCTGGAATTGGAGTTACAGACGGTTCTCAGCCGCCATGTGGGTGCTGGGGATTGAACCTGGGTCCTCTACAAGAGCAGTGTATGCTCTTAACCACTGAGCCATGTCTTCAGCCCCAGATTATACTTTTTTTTTTGTCTTTTTGAGACAGGGTCTCCCTTTAGTGTCCCAGCTGGCCTGGAGCTGGCTGTGTAGACCAGGCTGGCCTTGAACTCACAGAGATCCTCCTGCCTCTGCCTCCTGAGTGCTGGGAGTAAAGGCATATGCCACCACACCTGTCCTGCCAGTACTTTTTTTTTTCTTTTACCACCAGAGCCATCTCTCATCCCTATACTTGGTTGTTTTTCTCCCCTCTACCCTCTCCTTCCTACCTTGCTGATCTTCCTTTCACCAAGTAGTCATTCCTGCTTTCATGTCACGTATATTCCATTACCCTCTTTTGTTCCCCCTGCCCCTTTGCTTTAGACCTCTTCCTTTCCTCTCATGGTACCTTTGCTATTTCACAATGTTGTATCATACACATATTATTACATGTTAATCAAAAACTAAATAAAAGACCTTATTTGCTGAGACTCATTTTAGTCCTATGGATTTCTATAAAGCTATTTTGCTTTTATTTATTTTAATTTTTAGATTAAAAATTATTTTAAATCGTGCGTGTGCAAAAATTTTTATTACATTTATTTATGTAGTTATTTGTGTAGCTGTGTGTTTGTGTGTGTGTGTGTGTGTGTGTGACAGTCAGAGGACATGGTTGCTTCTCTCCTTTCACTGTGTGGGTCCTAGGGATCAAAGTGATGTCAGTCTTTGTGACAGAAAGCTTTACCCAGTGAGCCACCTTGATGGTTCTATTTACTTTTTTTAAAAATATATTTAATTTTTATTTATTTATTTTTTATGTGTATGAATGTACTGTCTGCATGTAGGTTTGTTGACCCGTGTCGTGCAATGCCGCTGAGGTCAGAAGAGGGTGTCGGATTCCCCTGGAACTGGAGTTCTCCTGGAATTGGAGTTATAGATGGTTCTCAACTGCCATGTGGGTGCTGGGGATTGAACCCATGTCCTCTGCAAGAGCAGTCAGTGCTCTTAACCGCTAGGCTATCTCTCCAGCCCCTCTTATTTACTTTTATTGATTATATTGATTATGATGAATAATTGATGTCTTTTTTTTTTTCTTTAAAGCCTTGATAAATTTGCTGAAGTTCCTTATGTCAAATGAGACTGTACTTTTGGCCAAACACAACATTTTTACATTAGCTCTTATGGTGAGTAATAAGATTATTTTTCTGATGCATATGCTAAGGCACACATCGTCTGGTTTGGAATAGGAACTGAGTTCTGAGAACTAATCTGTAGATGTAACCAGGCTGTATTTTCCTTGTGGATGAGAGTTTAAAGCCTGGTGATCCTCTTGTTTATGTGTTTGGTAAACCTGGGAGGCATGGGTATAGACTAGATCTTTGTATGTGAATCCTGAACTTGATCCCAGCTGAGAAATTATATAATACTATAACAGTCTTTGTGTTGATTAAAAAAAAAAAATGACCCGCCGGGCGTGGTGGTGCACGCCTTTAATCCTAGCACTTGGGAGGCAGAGGCAGGCAGATCTTTGTGAGTTCAAGGCCAGCCTGGTCTACAGAGTGAGTTCCAGGACAGCTGGGGCTACAGGGAGACCCTGTCTCAAAAAGACAAAAAAAAAAAAAAGTTTTTTGCTGGGCATGGTGGCACATGCCTCCTAGCACTTGGGAGGCAGAGGCAGGTGGATCTCTGTGAGTTCAAGGCCAACCTGGTCTACATAGTGAGCTCCAGGCCAGCTAGGACTAAAGGGAGACCCTGTCTCAAAAAGAAAACAAAAAGATTTTTTGCCGGGCATAGTGGTGCACACCTTTAATCCTAGCACTTGAGAGACAAAGGTAGACAGACCTCTGTGAGTTCAAGACCAGCCAGGTCTACATAGAGAGCTCTAGGCCAGCTGGGACTAAAGGAAGACCCTGTCTCAAAAAGAAAAAAAAAAAGTTTTCTAGAGGTGTCCCATCCAGTAAATGGTTCCATCGTGGCTCTACTGGTTTCTGAAGTGTGTTAAAAATGCCTGCTTACCTGGCTGAAGGAGGCTACTGTACCTTTTGACTGTCTCAGGATAGTACCCAGTTTGTTTATAAATGTTCAATATTTGGTGGGGAGAAAAGGCCTTATTTGTAGCATTTGCTAGTTTCCATTGTAGAGCTATGCCCAAGAAGGCCAATTTTAAGGCATCAACATGAGATTTGTGCAAAGTTGAGATGTGTTGTATCCCACCATTCTATGATATCTTCACAATACCTATCAAGAACATGCATAAAAATAAGGATGGAGAAGAAGAAATGATCAGTTTTGACTATTTATGTAATTCATTTGATTGTAAGTTCATATCAGTGAATTTTTAATAATAATTGTGTTTTACAAGTTTACAAAGTCCAAGCCAGGTGTGGTAGTGCATACCTTTGATCCTAGCACCTGGAGGGCAGAGCCAGGATCTCTGTGAGTTCAAGGCCAGCCTGGTCTAGATAATGAGTTCTAGGACAGGTGGGGCTACAGGGAAACACTATCTGAAAAAGACCAAAAAAAAAAAGTTTACAAAGTCCCTAAAAATTTGCATTCTTGCAAACTCATAAGAGATGGCTACAGCATAGCATATCACTAGTAATGGTTTTCGGATTCTCCTAGCCTGATGCCTGTATATGAGCTATTGCTTCTCTTTTAGATTGTGAACCTATTTAATATGTTTATCACATATGGTGACACATTCCTGCCAACCCCCAGCAGCTACGATGAACTTTACTATGAGATTATCCGTATGCACCAGAGCTTTGACAACCTCTACTCCATGGGTAAGCTCTTTTCTTTTTAATCTTCTTTCTCTACCCTCTGTCTAGTTTTGGGCAAGTAAGAGGATAGTTTTGGGCAAGTAAGAGGAAAGTACTATAAAACATTCTCCTCTAGTTAGTACCTTTGTTTGGCATAGAAATTTGGATGAATCGCTTCTCTGTCTTTTTGGCTAAGATCAAGTGTAGAAATTCAGATGATACCTCTCCTGAGGCACCACAAAGCTTATGTGGGCCTTTTACCTTTAGGATGGCAGATATTTTATTTATTTATTTATTTTATTTTTTGGTCTTTTTGAGACAGGGTCTCCCTGTAAACCCAGCTGGCCTGAAACTCACTATGTAGACCAGGCTGGCCTTGAACCCACAGAGATCTACCTGACTCTATCTCCCAAGTGCTGGGCTCAAAGGTGTACGCCACCATGCCGAGCAGGAAAGCTTCGTAGTTGCCTTTGGTGGTGGTGGTGGTGGTGTGTGTGTGCGCGCGCGCATGCGTGTGGAGAGAGAGAGAGAGAGAGAGAGAGAGAGAGAGAGAGAGAGAGAGAGATATTTATTTATTATTTAATTCTTTATTTTTTTATTATTATTTTTTTTTTTTGTATATTTTTTTTTTTTTGGTCTTTGGGACAGGTTCTCCCAAGCTGGCCTGGAACTTCATGTCTGGAGACCACGGGCTGGCCCTGAACTCACAAAGAACTCCGCCTTGCCTCTGCCTCCCCAAGTGCTAGGATTCAGGCGTGGTATGCCAACACGCCCATTTGCTTTGATAAAATTAATATGCTTTTAGACTGCGGCATGGTGGCACCATTGCCTTTTAATCCCAGGCATTTGAGAGTGCAAGAAGAGGGGTGAGACAGTGATTCTCTGTGAGTTCACTCCGGGCCCAACCTGGTCTAGGATATGTGAGTTTCCAGGCCAGCTGGGGGTAAAAAAAAAAAAAAAAAAAAAAATAAAGATTTTTTTATTTTTATTTTTTTTTTTTAAAAAAAAAAAAAATTGAAAAAAAAACAAAAAAAAAAATATATATAATTTGGATGGGGTTGGAATTAGTGGATATGGATGTGATTGGGGCTAGCTAAAGTGTGTTTTTTTTTAGCACATCAATGGCTCTTACAGAGGGAATCCTAGATTCCCATTTCTCAGCCCCCAAAATGACCACATGATGGCTGACAGCTGTCTCTAACTCATAGCTTCCAAGGAAGATTTGACAGGCTTCTTCTACCTTTTCTCAGGCATTGCCATCAACACGGGGTGCCTTACTCCAAACATGCAGACAAGGATGGGCATGGTGGGGGGTGGGCTACGCCGTGAAGGCCCAAGCTACGCGGGGGAAGGCAGAGGGGCAGGAGGGATCGCGATGAGGTCCAAGGGCAGCCTGGGCGAACAAACGGGAGGCCCCAGGTAGGGGCCGGGCCAGGCCAGGTCGTGGAGGCGACAGGGAGACTGCGGCGCGCAAACAAAGAACCATGAAACATAGCGCAAAAGGAATGATAAAAAAAAAAAAAAAAACACATATAAACAAACAAAAAACGACCAAAATATAAAAATCAAAACCTTGGAAACAAGAACACCCCAGAAACATAATCAGCAGGAACCATGACAGACGTCAGACACATAAAAAAAGAATTAAAATAGTTAAAAATTAGTACGTATGCCAGGCATGGTGGATGGGCACGCCCGGTATAGGCACTGGGGCATAGGCACGCGGCCAGGGCCAGATCTTTGTGGAAAGTTCAAGCGGCCACAGCCTGGTCTACAGAGGCGGAATTCCCAGGGACAGCTGGGGGCCTTGTTTTTGAGTTTTTATGGGGAGCCCGTCTCGAAAAAGAGACCAAAAAACAAAAAAAATCAAAAGAACAATAAAAAATAATTTAAAAAAAGAAGTACCCTAAGACTTCTCAGATTTGGGAGACACATAGGATGATCTAAATGTTGGCTGCGAGATGTATGGTCCTTCGTTCTTATTTCATCTCTTTCTCTTTCCCTTCCTCTTCCTTTACTTTTCCTTCCTCTTTTTTTCGAGTGTGTGTGTCCATGTTCATATGTGAGATGTTCAGGGGTGGGACACAGTGCACATGCATGTAAGGACAGAGTACAAAGCTGGATATAATTGCTCAGGAATGCTGTCCACCTCACTTTGAGACAGGCTCTGTTGGCGTGGAGCTTGGCTAGGCTAGATGGCTAGTGAGCCCCAGGGATCTGACTTGCTTTACTTCTCAGTTACTAGGAGTATAATGCATTGGTACCACGCCATGGCCTACTTTTTTTTTTGTTTCTTTTTTGGTTTATTTTTTATTGTATTTTTCAAAGCACAGAGTTTCCCTGTAGCCCCAGCTGGTTCCTGGAACTCGCTCTTGTAGGACCAAAGGCTGGTCTTGATACTCACAAAGATCCGNAAATAAAATAAAATAAAAGCATATTATTTTCAAAATCTCAGCAGTGCCCATGGAGGTCAGAGAGTGTCCAATCTTCTGGAACTGGAGTTATAGATGGTTGTTAGCTGTCATGTGCTCCCTGGAAGTCAAACCCAGATCCTCTACAAGAGCAGCCAGTGCTTTTAACTCCTGAGCCATCTTTCCAGCCCCTTTATTGAAGTTTAAAATAACAAATTTGGGGCTGGAGAGATGGCCTAGCGGTTAAGAGCGCCGACCGCTCTTAAAGAGGACCCGGGTTCGATCCCCAGCATCCACATGTCGGCTGAGAACCGTCTGAAACTCCAATTCCAGGAGAACTCCAGTTCCAGGGGAATCCGAAACCCTCTTCTGACCTCCGCGGAATTGCACGACACGGGTGCACAGACCTACATGCAGACAGTACACTCATACACATACAAAAATAAATTTAAAAAAAAAATTAAAAAATAAATAAAATAAAATAAAATAACAAATTTGGAGAAGTTTTGACATAATGTATGTGGAGCTGTCACAATGATCAAGATAATGAACCTATTCATTACTTCCCCAGAGCTTTCATTATAGCCCTTTATTACTTCTCCCCCCCACCTTTTCTTTTTTTGAGACAGGGTCTAATATCCCAGGCTGCCCTCAAAGTTATTATAACTGAGGATAGCCTTAAACTTGTGATCCTCTGCCTTCAACCCCAACCCCAAGCTGAGTGCTGTCATTGTGATTACCATACCAATATTTACCACCACATATGGTTTATTCATAACTGGTGGTCAAACCCAGAGTTTCCTGCCTGCTCGTCAGGTACTCTACAACTGAGCTGTACTCTGTCAATTGAACTTCATCGTTGCTCTTGTACCCCTTTATATTCCTCCTCTTCCCTTCTCCCACTTGTGACTGTCATGTCTCATCCTTGGGCACCCACTGATTTGCTTTCTGTCACTGTAGCCGTAGTTAGTTTTATCCCTCATTATGTGATGATTTGTACAAACCCTAGCTTCTGCTTGAGACTCCTATATGATGAGAAAAGTAGAAGGTAAAAAGATAAACATGGGGCTGGAGAGATGGCTTAGTGGTTAAGAGCACTTACTGCTCATCCAGAGTGCCCAGGTTTGATTCCCAGTACCCACATGGTGGCTAACACTACTCTTTAACTCCAGTTCCAGGGGATCCAATGCTCTCTTCTAGCCTTCAAGGGCACTAGGCACTTATGTGGTACACTTACATGATATATTTACATGTATGTAGGCCCACACACTCATAAAATAAAAATAAATTTTAAAAATCTTGAAATTCAGGCACTGGAGAGATGGCTCAGTGGTTAAAAGCACTGGCTGCTCTTGCAGAGGACCTGGGGTCAATTCCAAGCACCCATATGGCAGTTGACAACTACCTGAAACTAGTTCCTGGGGATCCCACTCCCTTTTGTGCACTCCAGGGGCATTGTATGCACTCGGTGCACATACATGTATTCAAGTATAAACACAAATAAAATGATAAATAATAAGAATCACCTTAAAATTCATAAAATAAATCAATAAAATGCTTTAAAAAGGTGTCTGTGGGGATGGAGAGATGGCTCAGCAGTTAAGAGCGCCAACTGCTCTTGGAAAGGACCCGGGTTCAATTCCCAGCACCCACATGGTGGCTAAGAACCATCTTTAACTCCAGTTCCAGGGGAATCCGATACCCTCTTCTGACCTCCGAGTCATTACATGACACAGGTACACCAACCTACATGCAGACAGTACATTACTCATACACATAAAAAATAAAAAAATAAAAATAATTTAAAATAGTTAAATAAAAAGATATCTTTAAAGCCAGGTGTGATGCCACATGCCTTTAATCCAAGCACCTGGGAGGCAGAGGCAGGCGGATCTCTGTGAGTTCAAGGCCAGCCTGGTCTACAGAGCAAGCTCCAGGCCAGCTGGGACTAAAGGGAGACCCTGTCTCAAAAAAAAAATTACATAAATAAATAAGGGAGACCCTGTCTCAAAAAATTACATAAATAAATAAATAAAATAAAGACAAAAAGTCCTTTAATCCCAGCACTTGGGAGGCAGAAACAGGTAGATCTCTGTGAATTCAAGCTAGCCTGGTCTACATAGAGAGTTCCAGGCCAGCTGGGCTACATGGAGACCTTGTCTCAAAAAGACCAAAAAAAAAAAAAGTCAGCAAGGTGGCTAACTGGGGTTTGCTGTTCAGTCCTGGCAAGCTGAATTCAGTTGCCATAACTCACAGTGGAAGGAGAGAATCAGTTCCTGAAATCTGTCCTCTGATCTTCATATGTGCACCATGCAGACAGACAGGCACACACACACCAAAAAAAAAAAAA
>VZQC01013361.1:30241-56957 GCA_009823505.1 Rhizomys pruinosus | reverse complement strand
AAAAAAAAAAAAAAAACCCCAACAAAACGCAACAAAAAAACTATGATAAAAACAAAGATGTACTTTATAGGCAGGGTGTATTGGCACATACCTTTAATCACAGCACTTGGGAAGTAGAGATGGAGACCACCCTGGTCTACATAGTCACTTCCAGGCCAGGTATGCCTACAGAGAGACCCTGCTTCAAAATACAATGCCAAAACCCCCCAAACTCCCAAAAGACAAAACAAAAAGATGCAGTTTATAAGGGTATAACTGGAAAGTACACGGGTCAAAAGACCACATAAAAGGATAGCCACAAACCCACTTTTTTTTGTCTTTTTTCAAGAGAGGGTCTCCCTGTAGCCCCAGCTGATCTGGAACTCACTCTGTAGACCAGGCTGGCCTTGAACTCTCAAAGATCCGCCAGCCTCTGACTCCCAAGTGCTAGGATTAAAGGCGTGCACCACTGTGCCCAGCTCCACCCTAATCTTAACCTATCATCCTTTCTTTTCATCCCTAGTTCTAGAATATCCCATTCATCCTACCTCATTTGTCCTTCCCATTCTTCACTGTGAGCAATGGAGATGGGTGTACCTGCTTTCAGCATATCCACGTGGTCTTTCATTATCGTTTTGAGTGGAGTTTGACCTAATTGAGATTGTCAAGGAATTGAGATCAGGTACTCAGGTCCCAAGACATAAGAGCACATGGTTTTGCTGGGGTTAATTAAAAGTCATTAATTCAGGGGCTGGAGAGATAGCCTAGTGGTTAAGAGCACCAACTGCTCTTGCAGAGGACCCGGGTTCGATCCCCAGCACCCACATGGCTGCTGAGAACTGTCTGTAACTCCAATTCCAGGAGAACTCCAGTTCCAGGGGAATCCGAGACCCTCTTCTGACCTCCGCGGCATTGCACGACACGGGTGCACAGACCTGCATGCAGACAGTACACTCATACACATACAAAAATAAATAAAATTAACTAAAAAAAAAAAAGATTAAAAAAAATCATTAATTCAGATTTTGTCCATTTATAAAAGCTGTTTCTCCATTGTACTACCATGCCTGGTTTTGTACTTTCAGATATTTCCCTATGTTTAGCATTCTGACTTAATCTCTTGGGCTCAAATGTTCTTCCAGCCTCAGTTTCCCCATTATTATATGGATTCATGGCACTGTCTCCAGCTCAGATTTATACTAATTTAATCCCAGTGAAATATGGAGCCATCAATTCTGTGCAGCTGTACATAACATACATACACAGCATCCATTTCAGTAAACTGTTTGTTTAAAAACAAAACAACAACAAAAAGAAATTCCTTATATTTCCTGAGGAAATGAGGATTTATTAGGATTCTAATTTTGTCTACTTTATCATATTTGGAGCTAAAACTGTGTGATGGTTGAAAGTCTAGGTTTAGGTTTTGCATACATACACTTTCTTTATGAAGGTTTTTCTCATATGTAGGTGTTAAATACACCATTTTAGATCCTGCTTTATTCCCTGGTGGGCTAATTCACAGCCATTTCCTTTCCTGTATTCAAGATAGGAGCAGTCAGAGCTCATATGCTTCTGATGCCTACATGGTGAGCTTTTCTGTAGAAAGAAAGTACAGGTACAAAAGTCACAGGACTAATGTATAAAGATTTTTTTGTAGGGGATATATAATTTTGAAAGGACATAGTACATTTTTTGAAGGAATTGTTAAGTATGCTTTTTATGCATGGAGTCAGCATTGGTTTGTAAAAGCCATTCTTATGTGCCTTGCCTTCTGCATCTCATTTTCTTCCAATAATGCTGATTGGGGCCTTTTTTTGTTTTTAATTGAATTGGGTAAGGGGCTATTTTTGGAATATTGCTCCTAGGAAAAAAGGAGTCAATCTTGAGCTGAGGCTGAATTAAGCCATTGGACTGAAATAGAAGCCTCTCCTTGCTGGGCATGGTGGAGGCAGAGGCAGACGGATCTTTGTGAGTTCAAGGCCAGCCTGGTCTACAGAGCGAGTTCCAAGACAGCAGAGGCTACAGGGAGACCCTGTCTTGAAAAGACCAAAATAAACAAACAAATAAATAAATAAATAAATAAATAATAACAAAAACTTGGATCCCACTGAAACCTTCAAATCTGCTTCAAGTGACTTCCTCTCAGGTCAGGTCTCTCTCATTCTGTACTTGTCCAGTTGATAGTAACATTTTGCTGTTGTGTGGTGCTGATTTTTAATTTTATTCTAATGCTCTCTTTTTTTTTAAATTTTATTTCTGAATGTGTATGAATGTACTGTCTGCATGCAAGTCTGTGCACCCGAGTCGTGCAATGCCGCGGAGGTCAGAAGAGGGTGTCGGATTCCCCTGGAACTGGAGTTCTCCTGGAATTGGAGCTCCAGATGGTTTTTTTTTTTTTTTGTATTTATTTATTTATTTTTAACAAATCTAGACCCGTGTTCCCGCTCATTCCCCCACCCCGTCAGAGCTCGTGCATTCTGCCAAACATGCTTTCCATCTCTTAGTCTTTCTCAATATTTTCCATGGGGACGTTGACTGTTTTGAGCAGAAGTTCACTGTTTCAGTCAGTTCTTTGATGCAGTATTTTCTGTTGTTGTTGTTGTTTCCAAAATGCATTATGTCCAACTGCTTTGTACAGAAGCTCAGGGGGCCCTACACAAGAAATACTTACAACTGGGTAATTGGCACTAGCATCCACAGATGAGGGATACCATTCGTCGTTTGTTTTTCTGGGACTGTGTTACTTCACTCAGCATGATGTCCTCTAGCTCCAGCCATTTTCCTGCAAAGCTCGTGATGTCGTCTTTCTTTACTGCTGCATAGAACTCCATTGTGTAGATGTACCACATTTTCTCTATCCACTCGTCAGTTGAGGGGCATTTAGGTTGGTTCCAGCTCTTTGCTATTGTGAAGAGAGCTGAAATAAACATGGCCGTGCATGTATCTCTGTGGTGGCGTAAGTCTTGAGGGTACATGCCCAGGAGTGGTATGGCTGGGTCGGGTGGAATTGGAACTCCAGATGGTTTTCGGCTGCCATGTGGGTGCTGGGGATCAAACCCAGGTCCTCTGCAAGAGCGGTCGGCGCTCCTAATTGGTAGGCCATCTCTCCAGCTTCGCTCTCTGCTTTTTATGAAAAATTTTGAACAAAAGTACAAAGAACAGAGTAAAAAACATATAAAACTTAAAATCTGATCCTTCAAGATGGCTTCTGTTACAGTTTTAGTGAACATCCTTCTCAATATTTACTTTTTTTTTTTTTTGGTATTTTTGAGGCAGGGTCTCCCTTTAGTCCCAGCTGGCCTGGAGCTCGCTCTGTAGACCAGGCTGGCCTTGAACTTACAGAGATCTGGCTGCCTCTTCCTCCAGAGTGCTGGAATTAAAGGCATGCCCCACCACACCCAGCACTAAAGACAGTTCTTAGCTGCCATGTGGGTGCTGGGAATCGAACCCCGGTTCTCTGCAAGAGCAGTTAGTGCTCTTAACTGATGAGCCATCTCTCCAGCCCCTACAGTTGATTTTTTTTCTTTTGAAACTAACCTATATTCAACCCTTTATCCTTGTTAAGTGCTTTTTGTTTGCTTCAACTCATCATTTTAGCTTATCAGAGGATGTTTCAAATCCTGATTATGTCATTCTGTGTATTAGGATCTTCTGCAGCTTTGTATCATCAGCACATTTGGTAAATATGCCTTCGAAGTCTTTGTCCAGATGCTTTGATCTATTCCTGACTCTGCTCCTGATTTGGTGGATGATTTGGGACTAATCTCTCCCCTTTCTGGGCTTTGGCTTGCTGCTGTTATATAAAATGGCCTTGAAACCTGAAAAAAATTTCCCTAAGAGTCGTCTGCAAAGCTCTTTGTGAAAAATGAATTTGTGAAGAAAAATTGTGGGTGGAGATCATCAACCAGGGCCAGACTAGAAAAACAATACCCTTTTATAGAAAAATCAGGCTGATAACTATCATGGAGTAGTTCAGATCATCCTCAGGCTCCTGCTTTTCCAAAACCCCAGCAGGACCCACCAGTTAAGAACTAGAAAAGGTCCGGGCATCGTGGCGCACGCCTTTAATCCTAGCACTTGGGAGGCAGAGGCAGGCGGATCTTTGTGCGTTCAAGGCCAGCCTGGTCTACAGCGCAAATTCCAGGCCACCTGGGGTTACAGGAAGACCCAGTCTCAAAAAGATTAAACAACAACAAAAAAAGGTTTTAGTAATAGTTCTCTTTTTTTGTTTTTTTTAAACAGTAAATGTTCAGACACAATGGTCATTTTTTTTATTTTTATTTCTATATGTGTATGAATGTACTGTCTTCATGCAAGTTTGTGCACCCGCGTCGTGCAATGCCGCGGAGGTCAAAAGAGGGTGTCAGATTCCCCTGGAACTGGAGTTCTCCTGGAATTGGAGTTTCAGACGGTTCTCGGCCACCATGTGGGTGCTGGGGATCGAACCCTGGTCTTTTGTAAGAGCAGTCGGCGCTCTTAACCCCTAGGCCATCTCTCCAGCCCCTAGTAATAGTTCTTATTTTGGGGGGCTGGAGAGATGGCCTAGCGGTTAAGATCCCCAGCACCCACATGGCAGCTGAGAACCGTCTTTTTAACTCCAGTCCCGGGGAATTCGAGACCCTCTTCTGACCTCCGTGGCATTGCACGACACGGGTGCACTAACCTACATGCAGACAGTACATTCATACACATAAAAAATAAATAAAATAAAAAAATAGTTCTTATTTTGAGAAATGAGAACAGTGTACAGGTAAAGGGCAGTAGAAAGACATCTTAGGAGTGAGGGAGGTGAAGCTTCTGGAGGAAGACAGCTGTCTCCACAGCTTTCTCCAGAGCAGCAAGCTTGCTGGCCACAGAAAGGCTTTCTAGAGTTGAAGTTCTTGGGAATGAGAAAGTGTGAAACTCACTACTACTTGTTAATTGTCCTATAAACAAGCCTTGGGGTGTGCTTGGTTTCCCCTGGGTTTTTTAGGGAGTGTGATAGCCGGGAGTGGTGGCACAAGCCTTTAATCCTAGCACTCAGGAGGCAGAGGCAGGCGGATCTTTGTGAGTTCAAGGCCAGCCTGGTCTACAGAGTGAGTTCCAGGACAGCTGGGGCTAAAGGGAGACCCTGTCTCGAAAAGACCAAAAAAAAAGGAAGTGTGATCGTCTGAAACTGAAAATGAAGCCGCATTTTAAGCAGGAATTAATGACATGGTAAGGATTTTTCGCTCTGGTAGATTGTTAAATGAATTATGTCTACATTTTACTGTCATTTTATAATATCAGCCTAATTATAAATACAGTATTAGAAGGTAGAAGGTAGTAATAAACAGAATTATGCAGTCGATGCTCAGACTTCAGAAATTTGTGAGGATAAGATTTTCTTTTTTTTTTTTTTTAATTTTTATTTATTTCTGTATGTGTATGAATGTACTGTCTGCATGCAGGTGTGTGCACCCCGTCGTGCAATGCGCAGAGGTCAGAAGAGGGTGTCAGATTCCCCTGGAACTGGAGTTCTCTTGGAATTGGAGTTTCAGACGGTTCTTGGCCGCCCTGTGGGCGCTGGGGATCAAACCCGGGTCCTCTGTAAGAGCGGTCAGTGCTCTTAACCACTAGGCCATCTCTCCAGCCCCAGGATAAGATTTTCTTAAAACTGTCTCTTGGTGTTCTTTTTATGTAGGTTTTGATTAATTTTACCTCAATTGTACATTTCTCCCTGGAGCTCTGATATTTTGCATATTCTAGCAAAGTGGGCTCCTGTTGTAACAGGTTTAATGAGACTTTTTTGTTCTAATTGGTTTCTATGTAATTTCTTTTAAAACCAATAACATATGAGTGGGATGCCAAACACAGAGTGTTCTAATGTAGTTCCACCACCCTGCACACCAAGGAACATTAATTTCTCTCTCATTTGGCATTGTTTTCAAATGGTGGGTATTTTCAGACTCAAGGAAGCTCAGAGACAATTATTTCTCACTCATGACTCCTCACATTCAGTCATCCTGGTATCTATCACATAGTAGGAGTAGATTCTGTCATTGGTGCTGCTGGAGGGCCCAGGATTCCTGATCAACTTCTGACTATACCTCATCTCAGTTTGGGGATAATTTATTAGGTGGCCTTGCTGTGACCACATACCCAAGAACAAGCCACTTTAGGGGGGGTTATTTGGGGCTTACAATTCAAGGGAAGTCCATCCTCGTGGGAAAGGCATGGTGGCAGGAGCAGAGGCACCTGGTCACGTTGCATCCACAATCAGGAAGCAGAGAGTGATAAATCCTGGGGGTCTACTAACGTTTTCCTTTTTATGGAGTCCAGGAGCCCAGCCCATAGAATGGTGCTGTCACACCATTTAAGGTGGGCCTTCCACTTTAATTAACCTGATCAAGATAAGCTGTCACAAACATACCTAGAGGCTTGTCTCTTTGGTGATTCTAGATCCCAAAAAGCTGACAATATTAGTCATCCAAATGGGACTCTCAGATAAGGATGGGTTAAAATCTGTTTTAGCCCAATTAGTTTGCACTATTTTTTTTCTTTTTTGATACAGGGTCTCATATATCCTAGACTGGCCTCTAACTTGCTGTATATCCAAGGATGACCTTGAACCCCTGATCCTCCTGCTTTCATTCCTGAGTATTGGAATTTCAAGTGTGTGCCACCACAGCTGGGATTTTTATAATTTTTGAGACAGTCTCACTGTAGCCCGAGCTAACCTGGAACCCATGGCAATCCTCCTATCTCAGCCTACTGAGTGCTGAGATTTTTAAGTCATGAGCTACCATACCTTGCTGAACTGATTTCTTAAGTAAAAAATAAGAACTATTTGATTAACTATGAAGAATGTTAATGAATATTTATAATAAGTCTTGCTCATGAAATGGCATATGTGAATCATTCACCTTAAGAAATAGAGAGCCGGTAGCCGGGCATGGCGTCGCATGCCTTTAATCCTAGCACTTGGGAGGCAGAGGCAGGTAGATCTTTGTGAGTTCAAGGCCAGGCTGGTCTACAGAACGAATTCCAGGACAGCTGGGCCTACAGGGAAACCCTGTCTCAAAAATACCCCAAAAAAAAAAAAGAAAGAAAGAAATAGAGAACCATGGGGCTGGAGAGATGGCTTAGTGATTAAGAGCACTGACTGCTCTTACAGAGGATCCAGGTTTGATTCCTACCACCCACATGGCAGCTAAGAACCATCTTTAGCTCCAGTTCCAGGGGAATCTGACACCCTCTTCTGACCTCCGCGGCATTGCACAACAGGGGTACACCAACCTACATGCAGACAGTACACTCATACGCATTAAAAAACAAAAAATAAAAATAAAAAAGCTGGCATGGTGGTGCACGCCTTTAATCCTAGTACTTGGTAGGCAGAGGCAGAGGGATCTTTGTGAGTTCAAGGCCAGCCTGGTCTACAGAGTGAGTTCCAGGACAGCTGGGGCTACAGGGAGATCCTGTCTCAAAAAGACCAATAAATAAATAATAATAAAAAGAAATAGAGAACCTCCCCACAAAACCTGAGTGACCCTTGAGGACCAGATCCTCAAGTGACCTTGAGAATTCAAGAAAAACCTTGCTTAATCTGGGGAAACTGTATGGCTGTAAACATCCAAAAGGAAAGTATAACCAGTAATAAATAAATAATAAAAGGCCTGAGAAATTGTACTTCAGTTATAAAACTTGAGATCTTAGTAAAAAGCCAAAAAGTAAAAAAAAAAAAAAACAAAAAAAGAGCCACAGTTGTTTTTCCTGTTTTACTGGCAAAGTGCAAGCATACGCTGTGCCTGCCACTGCTTTTCCATCCTTCAAAGATGTGAGAAGATTAGAGCTTTCAACTTTTCAATATGGACTGGAAGACTCATGTCATCTCCAAGAATCCTCCAACCTCTTCAATGCCAGAAGGGGACCTGCTGAAAATCCAACTTGTGGAACAGCTACTACTGGGTTTCAGCCTCTCAGAGTACAGACGGCAATTGTTGGACTACCCAGGCTGTATCATGGAGATCAGTAAAGAAGACAAGACAGGATGCAGTGCTTACATGGACCTCATTTGGTGACCAGGAAGGGAAAAGCCCCAAAGTGGAGACACAATGGCAAAACTTATGGTGTTTGAGCTTGCCAAGGAGGAAGCCTTCAAACATGACATCTTTCAGCCCTAATAAAGAAAAAAAAACAATAAGCTGAAGATGCTAAACCTTATGCATATCATATATGTGGCATGCATATGTGCATATTTTGGAGTGATGCATATGGAGCGGACATAGCAACAACAACAAAGAGCTAAGTCAAGAATGGATGGAAACGAACTTCTTGAAAAAACCAGTAAACTTCGCATTGAAAATTTTGAGAGAAACTGCAGAAAAAGATTAAAAACATGTTTGAAAAAAAAAAAGAAACATGTTGGGCAGAAATGCGTGAGCTCATGTGGGCTGGGTTGGGGGAAGGGGGAGTGGGTCTAGACTTGATCTGAAATTCTGTATGAAGTGCATAGAGCTTCAATAAAAATAAAAAAATAAATAATAAAATTTTAAAAATAAATAAAAGAAATTGGCTTTGAGGGCTGGAGAGATGGCTCAGTGGTTAAGCATACTGACTGCTCTTGTAGAAGACCTGGGTTCTATTCCCAGCACCCCCATGGCAGATAAGAACTGTCTTTAAGTTCCAGGGAAATCCAACACCCTCTTCTGACCTCTGCAGCTTTGCACAACATGGGTGTATCTACCTACATGTAGGCAGTACACTAATACACATAAAAAATTAAAAAAAAAAAAGAATGGGGAAGGGGATTCCATGGTAATTAAAAAAAAATTGGCTTTGAAAAAAAATAATATAAATAATGCAGATACTCTAGCTGGGCTTTGGTAGTGTTACACTTTAATCCTACCACTGGGGACTCAGAGGTAGGTGAATCTCTGTGAGTTCAAGGCCAGCCTAGTTCATCTACTGAGTTTCCCAGGACGCTGGGGCTACAGAGAAACCCGTGTCAAAAATACCAAAGGAAAAAAAAAAAAAAGCGGAGCGTGGTGGCACATGCCTTTAATCCTAGCACTGTGGGAGGCAGGGCAGGCGGATCTTTGTGAATTCAAGGCCAGCCCTGGTATCTATGGAGTTCCAGGGACAGCTGGGGCTACAGGGATACCCTGTGTCTTAAAAAAAAGACCAAAAAAAAAAAACAAAAGTCAGGAGGGTTGAGTGGAGGATGGGGGATGGGAAAGGTGGAGGAAGGAAGGAACAAAGGAAGAGGAAGGAAGTGAAGGAAGGAAGGGGAGGGAAGGGAAGGGAGAGAGAGGGGAGGGAGGGAGGGAGGGAGGGAGGAAAGAGGAAAGGAAAGTGAAAAAAAAAGGAAAGGAGAAAGAGGTGGAGCCTGGTGCCTGTAACTCCAGGTCCAGGAAATCTGTGCTTCTGAATCCTATGGGTACCCACTGCAATTTTCTTGTCTTTCTTTTTTTTTGGTCTTTTTTTGTGAAGGGTCTCCTTTAGCCCAGCTGTCCTGGAACTTCAACTCTGTAGACCAGGCTGGCCTTGAACTCACAAAGATCCACCTGCCTCTGCTCCCAAGTGCTAGGAATTAAGGCATGCACACACCACCCAACTAAAAATACAATAAAAACAAAAAAATAACAAAAAAAAAAAAAAAAAAAAAAAAAAGAGGGGTTGGAGAGATAGGCTGGCTAGCAGTTAAGAGCACCGATGCTCTTGCAGAAGACCCGGGTTCGATCCCCAGCAACCCACTGGTGGCTGAGAACCATCTTTAACCCAGTTCTCAGTGGGGATCTGATACCCTCTTCTGACCTCCACGGCATTGCATGACACCCGTGTGCACCAAACCTACAGGTAGAAAAGTACATTCATACACCACACACAAAAAAAATAGCCTGGTTGTGGCGCACAGCCTTTAAATCCTAGCACTGGGAGGCAGAGGCAGATGGATCTTTGTGAGTTCAAGGCCTGGTCTACAAAGTGAGTTCCAGGACAGCTGGGACTACAGGGAGACCCTCCTGCTTCTGCCTCCTGAGTTCTAGGATTAAAGGCATGTGCCACCACACCCAGCAGATTATTTCCAATACCCCAGAAAGTTTATGACCTTTTCTTGCCCAGAACTATGCCTGATTTTATTTTTCTTTTTTTTTTTTTTTTTTATTTTTTTTTTTATTTATTTCTGAATGTACATGTCTGCCTGCAAAGTCTGTGCACCCGTGCCATGCAATGCCACGAGGTCAGAAAGGGCGTCGGATTCCCCTGGAACTGGAGTTCTCCTGGATTGGAGTTTCAGACGGTTCTCAGCTCGCGTGGGTGTCTGGGATCGAACCCGGGTCCTCTGCAAGAGTGATCGGCGCTCTTAACCGCTAGGCCATCTCTCCAGCCCCAATATTTTTTCTTGCCATAAATTAATTTGCCTGTCCTTCTTCGTTTCTTCAACCACTCCCTCTTGTTCCGCCTTTTTAGTTCTGAAGATTAAGCCCATGTTCTTGTGCAAGATAGCTTTCACCCTTCTATTTTTCTAACTTTCCTTTCTTTCCCCTTTATTTTTTATTCCTCCCTTTCACTTTTTTTTAAAACTTTTATTTATTTACTATTATTTATTTATTTATTTAGTTATTTATTTATTTATTTATTTGTTGAATAGTACTGTCTGCATGTATGTTTGTGCACCCATGTCGTGCATGCCGCGGAGGTCAGAAGAGGGTCTTGGATTCCCCTGGAACTGGAGTTCTCCTGGAATTGAGTAGTTACAGATGGTTCTAGCCACCATGTGGGTGCTGGAATCAACCCGGGTCCTCTGCAAGATCAGTCAGTGCTCTTCATAACCACTAGGCTATCTCTCCCGCCCCTCTCTTTTTTTTTTCCTTTTTTCATTTTGTCTTATTATTGTTTTGAGACAGGGTCTAACAATGTAGACTAGCCTGGAACTTGCTCTGTACACCAGACTAGCCTGGAACTCATAGATTTTGGCAATTCTCCTGCTTCTACTTCATAAAGGCTGGGGTTATAGCTATGTACTACCATACCAGCATTGTTTTGGGCTTTTGAGACAGTCTTGCTTACCATAACCCAACCTCAAACTCATAATCTTCCTTTAGCTTCCCAAGTGTTGAAATTGGGCTGGGGATGTAACTCAGTGACAGTGTTTGCCTGCAGTGCACAGTGCCCTTGGTTCTGGCATGCATCACCATACCCACCCTCCATCTCTCACTAATATTCTAGAAGAAATAGGGATTGAAATGCAGAGCCACTAGAGTTTCTGTGGCATAAACCCAGAGAAAAGTAGGTGTTTTCTCTGGAATATACTATACTATATATACTATATATATATATATATATATATATGTCTCTTTTCTTTTCTAGAATGTCCTTCCCCAACTTATCAGCTTATCTCTTAAAGTAGTACACATAAACCTCCCCTCATCTTTTGAGACAGGCCTAATTATGCTATAAGAGTAGCTATTTTTCCATTTTTTGGTTTGTTTGGGGGGTTTTGTTCATTTGTTTGTTTAAGAGTCTGCAGTTTGAAGCAGGTGGCCTCTTTGTCTTACCTTATTAACGCATTGTCTGTTTAATGATTGAATGTAGATGAACAAAATAGAGTTTCTCTCTCTTAGGCAAGTAGAGGTTCAAGGTACTAGCCCTGATCTGGCATGGGCTGGTAATGGTCCTTGGGAATTATAGGTGATAAAGAGAAATAGTAAGGCAGTTCAGAGACAACAGGTCACAGAAAATCTGAGCAAAAAGACCAGGCAAACTCTAGAAAAGAGAAATAAATGGAAAGGGTTGGCGAAATAGAATTCAGGTGCAGCCAGTGGCACAAACCAAACATACCAGCTCAGAGGGGAAGATATAAGGGTGAAATCTCAAGAACAGTGGCCTGGGACAAATAGGATATTGGCACCAGCTTTTCTCAAATTGTAGAATTATAGAAAGCACAACTTTCCCTGTACAGTTTACTAAGTATGAATGTTCTATAAGATTGGAGGTGGAACACAGCAATAAGGAGAAAAACATCTTTAGTTGAAACCAGCAAAGACTTGATTCCACTAGGTGCCGTAGTCTATAGGTATGTGCTTAAAAGCACATACCAATCCCTTTGACAAAGCTTAGTAGAAACAAGCTCCCCCACCCCCACAAGCAAATGTTAAAGAGAGGACTTACATGCTTGACATGGTGGCGCACGCCTTTAATCCTAGCACTGGGGAGGCAGAGGCAGGCGGATCTCTGTGAGTTCAAGGCCAGCCTGGTCTACATAGCGAGCTCCAGGCTAGCTGGGACTAAAGGGAGACCCTGTCTCAAAAAGACAACAACAACAACAACAACAACAAAAGAATCAATCAGCCTATTGATATTCTTCAGACTAGTCAGATACTTTGAGCTCAGGGAACTGGGTTATTATTTAAGACAGGAAGGGAAGAAGGAGGAATTTGAGTTAAATTTCCCTGCATTCATCTGTCCCTTTCCCCCTTTTGCTTATTCTGAAGAGCAAAGCTCTTTTTTTGCAGAGGGACCTCCCTTTGGGGTTTTAGTCAATATCTGTGAGTAATGCAAGTGTTACTTTTTTTCTTTGACTCATTTAGTCAAAATGTGGATTTTGCTGACCTGACCCAGATTTAGAACTCCTGAGAGTAAGCCTCTGCCCCCATATGCCTTGACTCTTTGGGTGCTCCAGGACTGTAACTTGCTTTGAAAATCTCAGTGTTCTCCCAAAATTATAAAGGCCTTTTGCCTATAAGTGGGATATATGCAAGGAGAAAGGCAGTAAGTCCCTGTTGTTGAAGACCTGGTGTGAGCATGAAAAAATGTTATGAGACGTCACTTGCTAATGTATAACTGGCCTCTGAAATGCCAGAGAGCGTTACCAAAGGCCACTAAAGCAATACAGTAAAATATTGGTCTCCTTGAGACAAGCAAGACTCCTCCGTCAGTATCAGCTATACCTCAACTGCCTGGAGATACTGTGCAACAGTGGCAGCCATGTGTCTATATATATCCCAAATCTAATTGGCTATTAGCTCTCTCCTTGGAGGAATAACTCACAGTGGATGCCACAAGCTTATTTCCTAGTGGTTAGGAGATGTTATAAGCCACAATAAGAACTTGTCACCCTTTATAGAGAAACCACAGTTTGTGGATTAGCATACCATCCAAGCATCTGTGTCTATGCTCACAGCTTAGCTTGCCATAATAATGAGAACTGCTTAAATGCCTGTACATCCAATTGCTTGTGCTTTGTTAGTAGGATTAAAAATGTATCACTGGATAAGCTGTCAACCCATGAAGGGAAACAACCTGAACAGACTAGAGTCCAAAATGACATCTCCAGAGAAAATAGACTGTTTTGCTTCTCACCCACTTGTTTTTTTTTTTTAATATTTTTATTTTTTGTATGTGTTATTGATTATGTGTACTGTCTGTGTATGTCATGTCATGTGTTGTACTGTGTTGCACATGTGTGGAGGTCAGAAGAGGGTCTCCCGATTCCCCTGGAACTGAGTTCTCCTGAATTGGACGTTACAGACGGTTCTTTAGCCGCCATGGTGTGGGTGCTGGGGATTGAACCCGGTCCTCTGCAAAGAGCAGGTTGGTGCTCTTACCGCTTTTAGGCTTCCTCTCCAGCCCCACTTCCACCCACTTGTTTCTGGGCGCCCCTTTCCCAAAGCCTACCGGGAAACAAATTGCGGAAGAGGCGGCATGGTTTCAGATAATGTTAAGGGCGATAATCTGGTGAAGATTGGGTTGAATTGTGAGACTACAAGCCATATAGAGTCCTGAACTCCTTAATGTTCAACATGCCTGTGAATACAGCTTCTCCAACTGGACTAGGGAACCTTGGGCTGTTCAAAATATGAACATAGTACTTGCAAATTGCGTATTTTACATGAATGTTACTTCACATCATTTCTTATGCTTAATTAATTTGGCTCACTTTAAAAAAATGTGCCAATTACCTAAGTAGGCAAACTGACCCACAAGTGTAAGTTCTACGAATACATTTAATTTATCTGGACTGAAAGAAACAACTGTGTATAATTATATTGTTTTATTGTAGAATCCTTTAAAAACAAACAAATATTACGGTTAAGAGCCCGCTGACCGCTCTTGCATAGGACCGGAGTTCGATTCCCCGCACCCACATGGCATCTTGAGAAAAACTGTCTTTGACTTCCGGTTTCCAAGGGAATTCTGACACCCTCTTCTGACCTCCACCGGCATCGTGCACTACACGGTGCACAGACCTGCATGCAGACCAGTACGATCATCACACATAAAAAAATAAATAAAATTAAATTTAAAAGGACTGACATGCAAACAAAAGAGGAAAAAAAAGAAGACAGAAAATCTCAGTGTTCTTTTTTCATTAAAAACTACTGTTCTGCTAAGGCTGACAATTCATTGTCTCCTAGACAATTTTTAGTTGAGATAATGAGTTAGGGTTTGGATACATTAGAGGTGATAAATGTTACTTCCTTAAAGGGAAATCCATTTGTTTTGCTTAGTGTTTCTGTGATTAATTACTTGCCAGATTCAATTGCTCCATAAAAATGCAAGCTATTTATCTGAATTGCTCTCTTCATAGTGGACTTAATAGGCCCTATAGTTGTTGGCTGTACTGTAAAATATACTGACTCTTTTTCCCCCATGTCCTTCTAGTTTATTAATTACTAGCATATTTAAAGAGATTTTTAAAGGACAGGATGCTGTTTTGAGCAAACGAAATCCAACTTTTCTTGTTGTTTTTGTTTGTTTTATGGTTTTTTTTATATTTATTATTATAACTCCTGTGCTATGAGCCGGGCGTGGTGGGCGCAATGCCTTAATCCTAGCACTTGGGAGCAGCAGGCGGATCTTTGTGAGTGAGTTCAAGGCCAGCCTGGTCTACAGAGTGAGTTCCAGGACAGCTGGGACTACAGGGAGACCCTGTCTCAAAAAGACCAAAAAAAAAAAAAAAAATGTGTATGAGTGTACTGTCTGCATTTAGGTTTGTGCACTCCCGTCGCGCAATGCCGGGGAGGTCAGAAGAGGGCGTCAGATTCCCCTGGAACAGGAGTTAAAGACGGTTCTCAGCCACCATGTGGGTGCTGGGGATTGAACCCGGGTCCTCTGCAAGAGCAGTCGGAGCTCTTAACCGCTAGGCCATCTCTCCAGCCCTGTTTTTTGGTCTTTTTAAGACAGGGTCTCCCTGTGACTCCAGTCACTATGTAGACCAGGCTGGCCTTGAGCTCACAGATATCCTTCTGCCTCTGCCTTCCAAGTGCTGGGATTAAAGGCATGCACCTCCATGCCCAGATTTCCACCACTGTTTTTATGCTGGTTTTACAGAATCACACTTTAAATTTTCTGAGTATACTCCATGTTAGCCCCTGTTCATATCCAGGATTTACCAAAAGTACCCTACCAGTGAATTTGGAAAAACTCTGCTGGTTTTCTTTTCCTGTAGTTATTAAAAATGATAACACTGAAGCCAGACATGGTGGTACACCCCAGCACTCTGGAGGCAGAGGAAAGCAAATCTCTGAGATGGAGGCTAGCTTGTTTACAAAGTGACTTCCAGATCAGTTGGGGCTGCAGGGAGATCCTGTCTCAAAAAACAAACAGGGGCTGAAGAGATGGCTCAGCAGTTAAGAGCACTGGCTGCTCTTGCAGAGGACCTGGGTTCAATTCCTAGCACCTACATGGCAGCTAACAACTGTCTGTAATTCCAGTTCCAGAAGATCCAACACACTCTTCTTTGTGTATGGGTGTTATGCTTGCATGCATGTAGGTGCAACTGTGTTGTGCAGCGCCCATGGGGGACAGAAGCAGGCATCAGATCCCTTGGTACTGGAGGTACAGACAGTAGTTAGCCACCATGTGGGTGCCAGGATTCCAACCAGGGTCTTCCACAAGAACAGTGTTCTTAACCACTGAGCCATCTTTCCAGCCCCCAACTTCCTCTTCTGACCCTCTGCAGGCATTGCATGACAGGGGTGCACTTACACATATGCAGGCAATATACTCATACATATAAAACAAAAATAATAAATAAATAAATAAATATTTTTTAAAGGCTTGGTGGCACATGCCTTTAATCTCAGCACTCAGGAGGCAGAGTCAGAGAGATCTCTGTGAGTTCAAGTCATCCTGGTCTACATAATAACAAGTTCCAGGCCAGCTGGGACTACAGGGAGACCCTCTCTCAAAAAAACATAAAATATGGGGCTGGAGAGATGGCCTAGCGGTTAAGAGCACCGACCGCTCTTACAGAGGACCCGGGTTCGATCCCCAGCACCCACATGGCGGCCGAGAGCCGTCTGAAGCTCCAATTCCAGGAGAACTCCAGCTCCAGGGGAATCCGAGACCCTCTTCTGACCTCCGCGGCATTGCACGACACGGGTGCACAGACCTGCATGCAGACAGTACATTCATACACATACAGAAATAAATAAAAAGAAAAAAAATTAAAAAAAAAAAAACATAAAATAAATCAATCTCAAAAAGATTGTAAAACAGACTCCCTGGGGCGTGTTTCGGTGCACGCCTTTCAAATCCTAGCACTCAGGGGCAGAGGCAGCGATCTCGTAGCAGTTCAAACGACCCAGCCCACTGGGTCATACAGAGCACACACCCAGATCTACAGAGCCCAAATTCACAGAACACCTCTGGGGCTACAGGGAGACCCTGTTCTCGAAAAGACAAAAAAAAAAAAAATAATAATGCCATAGTATGCTGGGCGTGGTGGCACAAGACTTTAATCCAGCACTTGGGAGGAGAGCAGGTGGATCTCTGTGAATTTCAAATTACACACACACACACCACACACACACAAACACAACACAACACACCACACACCACACACACACACACACATATATAGTTGGGGGTTTTTTTTGGTCTTTTTGAGACAGGGTTGGTGAGTATAAGTCAATGGGTTGACCACACTGAAGCTCAGGACTCCACTGCTGATGCTAAGCCAGCCTGTGCTAATACCTGTCAGTTCTTTTTTTTTTTTTTTTTTTTTTGGTCCTTTTTCGAGACAGGCGTCTCCCTTGTAGCCCCAGCTGTCACGGAAACTCACTCTGGTAGACCAGGCGCCTGTGAACTCACAGAGATTCTGGCCTGCCTCTGCCCTCCCAAAGTGCTAGGATTAAAAGGCGTGCACCACATTGCCAGGCTTTTCAATTCCCTTTAAAAAATATATATTATGTATTTATTATTATTATTATTATGTTCTTTTAAGACAGGTTCTCAAAATTTGTTTAGCCCAGGTTAACCTGGAACTCACTATGTGGACTAAGCTGCCCTTGAACTCACAGGAGATTCGCCCTACCTCTGCCTCCCGATGCTGGGATTAAAAGCATGCGCCACACACCTATGCCTAGCCATAATTTATTATTTTATGTATACAAGGTTATTTGCTTGAATGTAGGTGAATGTACCTGTGTCATGCTAATTACCCCATGGAGGTCAGAAAGAGGGAATCGGATCACCTAAACCTAGAGTCACAGGCAGTTGTAAAACACCTGATATGAGTGCTGGGAACCAAACCGGAGTCCTCTGCAAGAGCAAAATTCAGCTGCCACTCTAAACGATGATCCATCTTTCCAACCCCCAAACACTCCAATTCTAACTCCTATTACTCAAATTATTTTCTAAAAGTTTTGTATACAAGAGAGATGTGGAAGTGACTGTCACAAGTTAATCTCCTGAGCTGGGTGTCCTGGTTCAATCCTGTAATCCCAGCACTTGGAAGGTGAGGCAAACAAATCAGAAGTTCAAGGTGATCTTCTATTACAGAGCTAGCTCAAGGCCAGTTTGGTTCCATTAGACCTTAAAAAAAGGGGCTGGAGAGATGGGCCTAGCGGTTAAGAGAGCACCCGACTGCTCTTGCAGAGGACCCGCTCCGTTGGTGGGGCGCACGCTTTAATCCTGAGCACTGGTAGCAGAAAGGCAGACGAATCTTTGTGAGTCAAGGCCTAGCCTGTTCTTACAGAGTAAGTTCCAGCGGAACAGCTGGACTACAGGGAGACCCTGTCTAAACTAAAAGGACCAAAAAAAAAAAAAAAAAAAAAAAAAAAAATGCCCTCCCCAACCACAATGAACTCTCTTTACATCCTTTCTTATGAAAGTTCGTACTTCCCTGATTTTAAAAAATTAACGATTTGATTGCCTGGCGTGGTGGCTCAGCCTTTAATCTTAGCACTTGGGAGGCAGAGGCAGCGATCTTTGTGAGTTCAAGGCCAGGCCTGGTTTACCAGAAGCGAATTTCCCAGGGACAGCTGGGGCTACAGGGAGACCTGTGTCTCGACAAAGACAAATAAAAATAAATAAAAAAATAAAAATAAAAGTAAAATAAAATAAAATAACAATTAAAAAGTTAAATTGCCCAGAGCCGTCAAAAGGCAGTTGCATGCTTCATATCCCTTAGCACTTGGGAGGCAGAGGCAGGGCAGATCTTTGTGAGATTCAAGGGGCCAGGCCTGGTCTACAGAGTGAAGTTCCAGGACAGCTAGGAAAGATAAAAAAAAAAAAAAAAAAAAAAACAGACCAAAAAAAAAACAATTAGATAGGTTTTGAGGCAGTGCACTTACCTTAATCCTGCAGAGCAGGTAGATCCCTAGTAAAGTTTGAGGCCAGCCAGATTTAATAAGTTCTAGGCCAGACAATCGGCTACATAGTAAGACTTGGCCTAAAAAAACCAAAACCAAAAAAAATTAAGATACAGTTTTTAATTTGTAAGAATGTACTCACTCAAGATGCTGTGAATTGGTTTACAATGTTTTTTGTATTTAAAAATTTTTTTTTTTAAATTTTTTTTTTTAATTTATTTCTGTATGTGTGCTGATGTAATCGTAGTTGTCCTTGCCGGATGCGGGTCTTGTGCACCCGTGTTTCGTCGCAATGCGCGAGAGGTTCCAGAGAGTGTCTCGGATTTTCCCCTGGAACTGGAAGTTTTCCTGGGAATGAGTTCAGACGGGTCCCGGCCGCCATGTGGGTGCTGTGGATTAAACCCGGGTCCTCTGTAAGACAGCGGTCGGCGCTCTTAACCGCTTAGGCCATCTCTCTCCCAAGCCCTAAAATTTTTTTATTAAGCGGGGGCATGGTGGCACATGCCTTGTAATCCCAGCCACTCAGAGGCAGAGGCAGGCTGGATCTCTGTGAGTTCAAGGCCAACCTGGTTTACGAGAGCGAGTCCCAGGCTAGCTGGGACTTAAAAGGGAACCCTGTCTCAAAAAAAAAAAAAAAAAAAAAAAAAAAAATCAAAAGTATTGTCCTATTTCCTGGATTTCTGTTCCAACTTCAATTAACTAGGAAAAGAAGGAAATGTTCCTAGCTGGGTGTGGTGATGTGCATCTGAAAACCCAGCTACTCAGGAAGCCCAGGCAGGAGAATTGAGAATTGCTTGAGCATCAAAGTTCATGGCCTGTCTTTACAACATAATTAGACCTGTGATGGTTAATCTTGAATGGCAACTCAAGTTTAGAATCACCTAGGAGACACATATCTGTGTCCTGATTGCCAACTCAGTGCAAGCAGGTGCCCGAAGCTCCTGATGCCATGCCTTCTGTAACAAGCTATATCCCCACTGAAACCTTGAACTGAGGGACTGCAGAGATGGCTCAGTAGATAAGAGCATTTACTGCTCTTCCAGAGGACTTAGATTCAGTTCCCAGCACCCACATGATGGCTGACAACCACGTGTAACTCTAGTTCCAGGGGATCCAATTTCCTTTTCTGGCCTCCATAGGCACTGCATGCACCTGGTGCACATACATATACATAGGCAAGACACTCACGTACAAAAAATAATAAATAAATCTTTTTTTTTTAAACTTGAAGCCGGGGGCTGGAGAGATGGCCTAGCGGTTAAGAGCGCCGACCACTCTTACAGAGGACCCGGGTTCGATCCCCAGCACCCACATGGCGGCCGAGAACCGTCTGTAACTCCAATTCCAGGAGAACTCCAGTTCCAGGGGAGTCCAACGCCCTCTTCTGACCTCCGCGGCATTGCACGACACGGGTGCACAAACTTGCATGCAGACAGTACATTCATACACATACAGAAATAAATAAATAAAAAAATTAAAACCAAAACAAAAACTTGAAGCCGGGTGTGGTGGCACATGCTTTTAATGCCAGCAGGGGATTAACTCAGAAGGCAGAGGCAGGGGGATCTCTGTGAGTTCAAGTCCAGTCTCCTCTACTATTGAGTTCTAGGCCAACTGGGGCTACGTGGAGACCCTGTCTCAAAAAGACACCCCTACATAAAAACATTTTTATAGATCTAAAAAGGCAAGGGGTTGATAGTACAGAAAATTTATAGGAATATTTAAGTGTGTCTTTAATAGGATACACTTAGAGGAACCAAGACTTATTTGGAATGTCATTTGTCAAGTCAATAGTCAAAACTTTTGTTCTTCCAAACCTACTAAGGCTTTCCCACCTCAACACAGCCAGAGTTGAGTTCCTGCTGGCTCATAGAGCAGCGATTGGCCTTGGCAGGCAGTGTTGTCGCTCCTGTCAGAGCACGGAGGTCCGTTCAAAGACTCGGCTGCCCTGGACTGGTGAAGAATGGTGTGGAACCACGGAAGGCGGAACCCCTCTGGGGAGTTGGTTTGTTTGGTGGTTTTCCAGTTTATCAGAGGATCTCCAGAGGACTGAGCATTTCCACTCAGCAACTTGATATAAACTGAATCTGGCCCCCACAGCTCTCCATAGCATTTCCATCAGTACCTGCTCTCCAGCAGCGTGTCATGCAGTCAAATCAGCTCTGAGAAGGTTAAAAAAAAAGATTTTTTTCCTTTGTCAGGTAGGAAGTCAGAGCTCCCTTTGGTAGACTTTTTTTTTTTTTGGTCTTTTCTTTTTTTTTTTNTATGTGTATGAATGTACTGTCTGCATGCAAGTCTGTGCACCCGTGTCGTGCAATGCCGCGGAGGTCAGAAGAGGGTCTCGGATTCCCCTGGAACTGGAGTTCTCCTGGAATTGGAATTTCAGACGGTTCTCAGCCACCATGTGGGTGCTGGGGATCGAACCCGGGTCCTCTGCAAGAGCGGTCGGCGCTCTTAACCGCTAGACCATCTCTCCAGCCCCCAGCTGGTAGACTGGAGGCAAAGGCAGGCGGATCTTTGTAAGTTCAAGGCCAGCCTGGTCTACAGAGCAAATTCCAGGACAGCTGGGGCTACAGGGAGACCCTGTCTTGAAAAGACAAAAAAAATAAAAAATAAAAAATAAAGTACAGTTCAGTAGCTCTAAGGTCGAGTGTGTGAACCTGTCTTCTTTTATCCCTACTTGTTCCATCTTAAGCTGAGGTGATAGCTGGAAAGTAACATACAGAATTGGTCCAAAGAGAGGGTGATTTCTTGGGGCATACAATGGGTTTTCTGCTACCCTGGAATGGAGGAACTAGTGTTAAGTAGTAGAGAGTGCTGTTCTTTGTATTTTGTCCTTAACTGTTTTTTTTGCGTCTGTAAGTTTGATTTTTTTGTAGGACTCCAGGTGAACAGGCTTCACAGATCTTATTTCTAACATAGTCTTGCCTCTTGAACTTCATACACTATCTAAGGCATCCACAAGTACTTCAAATTTGACATTATAAAGACTAGGCCTGGGCTGGGAGATACGGCCTAGTGGTTAAGAGCGCCAACTGCTCTTGGTTCAATCCCCAGCACCCCACATGGTGGCTAAGAACTGTCTTTAACTCCAGTTCCAGGGGAATCTGACGCCCTCTTCTGACCTCCGTGGCATTGCACGAAACAGGTGCACAAACCTACAATCAGAGAGTACATTCATACACATATAAAATAAATAAAATTAAAAAAAAAATAAAGACCAGGCCTTGCCCCACAAAAGTTAATAATCCTTTCCTCTGATATACTGCCTCAGTTAGTGGATCCATCATCTGTTCAGTGACTTTAAATAGAAATCTAAAAATCACTTTAGAGGGGCTAGAGAGATGGCTTAGTAGTTAAAAGTACTTTCTGGTTTTCCAGAGGACCCAGGATTAGTTCCCACCACCCACATGGTTTGTAACTCCAGTTCTAGGGAATCTGACACCCTCTTTTGGCCTCCAAGGGTCCCAGGCATGCACATGGTGCACGTACATAGATGCAGGCAGAATATCCATACCCATAAGATAGAAAGATTTTTTTTTTAATTTTTAAAATCGCTTTAGGGGCTGGAGACATATGGCTTAGTGGTTAAGAGCACTGGTTATTCTTGCAGAAGACCTGGGTTTAAATATCAGCACCCACATGGTGGCTAACACCCATCCATAATTCCAGTTCCAGGGGATCTGATGTCCTCTTCGGCCCTCCACAGGCAGTACATGACATGGGTGCACTTACATACATACTCCAAGTATAATACACACATACACATTAAATAAAAATGAAACAGTTTTTTAAATCCTTTAGCTTCTTCTCCTGTATTTTTTCAGTTTTCCTTCTAAGTATTTCCTCAGGTAAATTTTTCTCTCCATTCTTACAGCCACTCTTTTAGCATAAGGCCTTATTGCCCTTCATGCACGAAGAGCTCTTTTGAGACGGGGTCTCCCTGTAGCTCTGGCTGTCTTGGAACTCACTCTGTAGACCAGGCTGGCCTTGAATTCACAGAGATCCACCTGCCTCTGCCTCTCAAGTGCTAGGATTAAAGGCGTGCGCCACCAGGCCCGGCCTAGATTTATCCTTTGCCTTCACATTTTCTCACATTGGAGCAGCCACCATTCAGTTCATTTGATAACTAGGGTTGAATAACAGAAGTGTAGATTTTTACATTGATGGTAGGAGTCGATGTTGGTAACATCCCTTTGAGGAATGGTAAGTACATAAGCATTTAGAATTTTCTTTTTGTACCTACATGTGAAATAATTTTGTTAGGAAGATCACAGGCTTTGAGTCATCCCTCATTCTCTGCTAATGATAGGATTAGGGGAGTTATAGAGATGACTTAGCTGTTAAGAGCACTAGCTGCTCATTCAAGGCCAGCCTGGTCTACAGAGCAAGTTCCAGGACAGCTGGGGCTACAGGGAGACCCTGTCTTGAAAAGACCAAAAAAAAAAAAAAAGCACTAGTTGCTCTTGCAGAGAACCCAGGTTTGGTTCCCGGCAGCTATACGGCAGTTGACAACTGTCTTTAACTCCAGTTCCATGGGATCCAACCCCCTCTTTTGACCTCTGCAGGCATTGTATGACACAGGTGTACTTAGATGCATTCAGGCAATATACTCATACACATTAAACAAAAAGTTTTTTTAAATGTTAGGGTTAGGATAACATCCAGATTTTTCATATGTCATCATGATTGCAACCTACCTTTTTACCTTTAGTGTCATTCTTTTATTTTGCTATGATTGTGCTTCACAAATGTCTGCCAGGCCTCATTATAAAATTCTGCTTAGGTCTTAGTAAACAGTAGGAAATAGAGTCTGAACAGTGTCTAGATTGACCTGGATGCTAGGATATATGCTTTGGAATTGTTACCAGAGTTTCCTTTCTTGGTGACGAACTGAATTGTTTATCCCAATACAATAAAACTTACCAACTTCTAATTCTCTCCAGAATATGAAGAGGATAACCAGAAGGCTTGTTGTTGTTGTTGGTTTTTGAGACACATTCTCCTTATAGTCCCACCTGCCCTGGAACTTACTCTGTAGACCAGGCTGGTCTTGAATTCACAGAGATCTGCCTACCTCTGCCTGGCCAGTGCTAGGATTAAAGGCCTGCGCCACCACACCTGGCTTAAAGGTGTTTAGCTGNTTGTAAAAAAAAAAATTACACCATCCTCCCATAGAAACAGTCTGCCATAGCCAACCCCTTCACCTTCCACTAGGTTTCAGCTTCTTACTCTGGAATTTCACAGACTCTCCCCTAAAGACCTTCAACTTGTTCACTATCATGATGAATGATGATGAATGTTTGCAGCTGGCTCCTTCCCTCCCCCTGCTTTACTAGCTATTACTGAAGGTGCTATCAAAGAACAGGGCCCCAGGGCTGGAGAGATGGCCTAGCAGTTAAGAGGGCTGACTGCTCTTGCAGAGGACCGGGTTCAATCCCCTGCACCCACATGGTGGCTGAGAACCTTCTTTAACTCCAATTCCAGGGGAATCCGACACCCTCTTCTGACCTCCTTGGCATTGCATGACACAGGTGCACAAACCTGCATGCAGACAGTACATTCATACACATAAAAATAAAATAAAATATAAACAAAGAACAGGGCCCCAAATTTATCCTCCCCATGAAGTCCTCTCCTGGGCAGTGCTGCTGCTGGGTCATCCAGCTTCCCCGGCTTTCCCACCTACCACTGCCCTTGAATAGAAGGAAACTGCAGGCCCTATTGCAAAGAGCAAGCTGTGGGAGAAATTGCAGCAAATCGCTTTATTCCACAGTCTTTGCTCCTGTTCAGGGCCTAGCACTCGTGTGTGTGATCAGTTCTCCAGCATCTGTTTCAAGCTGAAGCCCAATCTGTGGCATTTCTTCAGGTGGCTGGTCATGTTTGTCACCCAGCAATGTTTTTAGGTCTCTTCTCTATAATGAGTTTGAGATTTATTGGTTTCTGGACTCCAGCCTTGCCTACTTCTGTCTGTTCTTTTCTCTTCAGTGGAGTAATAGACATAGGTCTTGGATGAGTGTTTTTTTTTTTTAATCTTAATTTATTTTTGTATGTACTGTTTGCATGTAGGTTTGTGCACCCGTGTCGTGCAATGCCATGGGTCAGAAGAGGGTCAGAAGAGGGTGTCGGATTCCCCTGGAACTGGAGTTAAAGAGTCGCCACGTGGGTACTGGGAATCGAACCTGGGTCCTCTGCAAGAGCAGTCAGTGCTCTTAACCACTAGCCCATCTCTCCAGCTCCAGATGAGTGTTTTTAAATGAGTTATTTGATGTTTGGACTTGTCTCCACAGTTACTCTTAAAACCCTTTTGAGGGTTCCTGCTACTGGGTCTCTGACAATAAGTTTTCATCTAGTCAATTTAGGCCTTTCATTTGGCTCTCAAAATTGCTTGCAGAACAAAATAGGGCTAAAAGGTTATGCAATTTGCAAACAATGGATTTTGTTAAATAATAGATACTGATTAGGCTGTAGAGAAAATCAAGCCTTTGATGGCAGCACATTAGTAAAGTGATGTTGAGGCTGCCCTTCATGTTGGAAAGGCAGTGCTCCTCAGTAATACTTCTTTTCTCAAGAGAGTTTATTGTGAGGCTGGAGAGATGGCCTAGGTTAAGAGCGCCAACTGCTCTTGGAGAGGACCTGGGTTCAATCCCCAGCACCCAAGTGGCGTCTTTAACTCCAGTTCCAGGGGAATCCGACACCCTTTTCTGACCTCCGAGGCATGCATGACACTGGTGCACAAACCTACATGTAGATAGTACATTCATACACATAAAAAATAAATTACTTTACAATAAACTTTTTTTTAATTTTTTTTTAAATTTCTTTCTCTTTTGAGACAGCTTTGCTTAAAAGTCAGAATGCATGTTTTTTTCTTCATTTAGTTTCTGGTTTAGTAAACCACCCCGTTCTCTCTGCCTTAACTGCCCTGGTACCAGACTCCCTGCTTTTTCTCACTCATCCTCTTTACCTTGCATCTGTTGACAGAAGTGACACTCAGGGTCTTATGGGAAACCACTTGTTTCAGGGTTCTAAAGGTAACATAAGTCACTACTGGAGCAGGTGAAAGAAGCTGCTTCTTTTTTTTTTTTTTTTTTTTTTTTTTTTTTTGGTGTTTTCAAGACAGGGTCTCCCTATAGCCTCAGCTGTCCTGGAACTCACTCTGTAGACCAGGCTGGCCTTGAACTCACAAAGATCCGCCTGCCTCTGCCTCCCAAGTGCTAGGATTAAAGGCGTGTGCCACCACGCCCGGCTAAGAAGCTTGCTTCTTTAGAGCCAGCAAGAAGGGCAAAGCTCTGTGTCACAGTGAGCAGGGAAGTATTCAGGGGCAGGCAGTGCCTGCCACATCTCAGTAGTTAGCACCTGCAGGCTCAGAGCTGACAAGTGCACCGTAATAAGATTCATCTCTGTTCACTTAACTAATATGGGCTTTATAGTAAATGTTCACTTGCTTAATTACTTTGGCAATCTTGCTGATTGCCTTTCCTGAGGAGTTTTGAAAGGTCCCCCTGGGATGAAAGATAAACTTCTTTCTGTGTCTTTTAATTTCATTTCTTTTCTTGGACTATGTAAGAACCAGTACTTGATCCACATGGCCCACTATCCTGTCTTACCATGCATGAACGCAGAGACCACTCCTAAGAGTATGGGAACTCGGGGCTGGAGAGATGGCCTAGTGGTTGAGAGCACCGACTGCTCTTGCAGAGGACCAGGGTTTGATCTCCAGCGCCCACATAGCGGCTGAGAACCATCTGTAACTCCAATTCCAGGAGAACTCCAGTTCCAGGGGAATCCGACGCCCTCTTCTGACCTCTGCGGCATTGCACAACATAGGTGCACCAACCGACATGCAGACAGTACATTCATACACATAAAAAGTAATAAAAAAAAATTTCAAATAGAGTTGCATGTAGCCTAGGCAGGCCTGGAACTCCCAGATAGTCAAGGGTGACCTTAAACTCCCGATAGTCAAGGGTGACCTTAAACTCCTGGTCCTCCAGCTTCTACCTCCTAAGTGCTGTGTCACAGGCCCAGGCATACACCAACACACCTTGTTTCTGTGGTTTGGGGGATTGAATCAAGGGGTTCTTCCATGTTGGGGAAGCACCGCACCAACTGAGCTACACCCCCAGCCTCTTTTATTACAGTTTCTTTTTTTTTTTTTTTTTTTTTCTTTG
>VZQC01013361.1:0-15356 GCA_009823505.1 Rhizomys pruinosus | reverse complement strand
TCTGCATGCAGGTTTGTGCACCCGTGTCGTGCAATGCCGCGGAGGTCAGAAGAGGGTGTTGGATTCCCCTGGAACTGGAGTTTCAGACGGTTCTCAGCCGCCATGTGGGTGCTGGGGATTGAACCCAGGTCCTCTGTAAGAGCGGTCGGCGCTCTTAACTGCTAGGCCATCTCTCCAGCCCCGGTGGTACACCCTTTTAACCCCAGCACTCTGGAGGCAGAGGCAGGTGGATCTCTATGAGTTCCAGGCCAGCCTGGTCTACATAGGGAGTTCCAGGATAGCTGGGGCTGCTGGAAGACCCTGTCTCAAAAAAAACAAAACAAAAACAAAACAAAACAAAAAATGCTTAACAGTATGCACTTTATTGTGACACAGATCTCTAAGGCTTTTCCATCCTGTAAAGCTAAAACTGTTTGCTGAACTACTCCCTAGCCCTTCTCCCCTACAAGCTTAGCAACTGCTATTCTACTTTCTGTTTCTAAGAGTCAACAAACCTGTCTTCAAGCTGGGTTTACTTTTTTTTTTTTTTTGTATGTGTATGAATGTACCATCTGCATGCAGGTGTGTGCACCTGTGTCGTGCAATGCCGCGGAGGTCAGAAGAGGGTGTCGGATTCCCCTGGAACTGGAGTTCTCCTGGAATTGGAGTTTCAGATGGTTCTCGGCTGCCATGTGGGTGCTGGGGATCGAACCCAAGTCCTCTGCAAGAGCAGTCGGTGCTCTTAACTGCTAGGCCATCTCTCCAGCTCTGAAGCTGGGTTTACTTTTAACCCAATGGCCTAGGACCTTGCTAAACATTTCTCTGCATAAGAATTCAAGTATTTTTCTGAGATTATTATAAGGGTTAGGGGTGTAGCTCAGTAGTTGGGTGTTTGCCTAGCATACTAGAGTCCCCAGGTTTAGTTCGCATTTCCACCCATAGGGAAAAGGGCATTCTGCTGATGTCCATAATAGATTGTAGCACTTAGCCTCCTGGTGCTTACCACAAGCTGTTTCTTCTACACTGACTGTATAGAAAGAGGAGGCAGAGCAAACCCACCCCATGTACACGTCAGCCTAGGCCACTGTGCCTGGTCTGTATTGTGAATGGGGAGACATGAAAAAAAAAATAGGGGCTGGAGAGATGGCCTAGCGGTTAAGAGCGCCGACCGCTCTTGCAGAGGACCCGGGTTCGATCCCCAGCACCCACATGGCGGCCGAGAACCATCTGGGACTCCAATTCCAGGAGAACTCCAGTTCCGGGGGAATCCAAGACCCTCTTCTGACCTCCGAGGCATTGCACGACACAAGTGCACAAACCTGCATGCAGACAGTACATTCATACACATACAGAAATAAATAAAATTAATAAAAAATATTTAAAAAAATAGATTGTAGGACCACAGAATAATGAAACCAGATGCCTTAGTGTTGCACATCAGGGATTTTGGTTGTCTGAAGCAAGGTCCCATATATGCCTGGTTGGCTTAGAACTCCCTTTATAACTCAGAACAACCTTGAACTTTTGGCACCCCTGTCTCTACTTCCCAAATTCTGAGAGTATAGGCATAAGCCATCTGTGTTTGGAATCTCATGAATTTTTTTGGTCTTTTCGAGACAGGGTCTCCCTGTAACCCCAGCTGTCCTGGAACACACTCTGTAGACCAGACTGGCCTTGAAATCACAAAGATCCGCCTGCCTCTGCCTCCCAAGTGCTAGGATTAAAGGTGTGCGCCACCACGCCTGGCATAAGGGTACTTCTTTAATTGTTTTGTTTTGAGACAGAGCTTTACTCTGTAGCCTAGGTGAGCACTTGGGAAGCCAAGGCAAGAGGACTGACTCCCACGTGCTAGAATTAGAAATGTGAGCCACCATGCCCAGCTGTAGGTTTACTTTTCCAGAGAACCTTGAAATGTCAATAGTAGAACCCCAGTTTGTGTAGTACTATATTGTTAGGGACCTGGGTAGTATCCATTACTTGAGAAAGACTTCTCAAAAAGATTTTAGTAGAAACCCCTATGAGCTTAAAGGCCTATGAGGAAAGCCAAGCCTGAGGCTTCAGCTTAAGGGTGGATCTTTGCTATGCTAGCCAATGTGCAGCAGCCTCTGAGGGCATGAGTGATGATGCTCATTTGAGAGTTTAGTGGGAAGCTGCTATGCTATCATGGCTACTATGTGAAGCCAGCTGGTTCTCACTGTTCTTAAATATAAGTCAACTCCTGCAGGCCAAACCTGTGTAAGCCAGCTCCTGCACCCACATACTTGTGGTTGCTGAGGAAGAGTGGCAGACAGGGTGTGATGCTGTCTGTCTGGATCTTATGAGCAGAAAGTCTGCATGGTTCACTTTTCCAGTAGAGAGCCACCTCTGCAAAAGTGCTCCCCAGGGTGCTTTTGAATTTTATTTTATTTTATTTATTTATTTTTTTGTGCTTTTGAATTTTAAACAGAGTGACTGAAGCCTTTGAGCCAACTGACTGAGTGCCCCTGTGCTGTTTCCTCTTCTTAGAACAGGGCCCTAGCTGGGTGTGGTGGCGCACGCCTTTAATCCTAGCACTTGGGAGGCAGAGGCAGGCGGATCTTTGTGAGTTCAAGGCCAGCCTGGTCTACAATGTGAGTTCCAGGACAGCTGGGGCTACAGGGAGACCCTGTCTCAAAAAGACAAAAAAAAATTAAAATAAAATAAAAATAAAAAAAAAGAACAGGGCCCTAACCATCATGCAAGGCAGCCTTGGCAGAGACATATGGTAGAGAGCTGAGATTTAAGGCTCCTGTGATAGCCATAAGTCCGTTTCCTATACTTGGTATTGTGTTTTTCTTTCTTTCTGTCTGTCTGTCTGTCTGTCTTTTTTGAGACAGGGTCCCCCCGTGGCCCCAGCTCACTGATCAGTCTGGCCTTGAACTTACAGAGATCTCCCTGCCTCTGCCTCCCCAGTGGTGGAATTGAAGGTTTTTTCTTTTTCTTTTTCTTTTTTTTATTTAGAGAATACTTTATTAGTTTCTATAATCAAACCCACATAGATAAGACCTTACTTTTTTTGTGTGTCTTTTCGAGACAGGGTCTCCCTGTAGCCCCAGCTGTCCTGGAACTCACTCTGTAGACCAGGCTGGCCTTGAACTCACAAAGATCCGCCTACCTTTGCCTCCTAAGTGCTAGGATTAAAGGCGTGTGACCCTGCCTGCAGGGACATGTAACGACAGGTACCCGAGGGAGACCCCAAAACCTGTAAGATAAGCGAGAGAGAGAAACGAGACCAGGCAAGCTCTTTGTCGAGGTCTGCTTTATTGAACAAAGACAGCAATATATATTTAGCAAAAGTCGGGAAGAAGGGAGGAGGTAGGGGGTAACTCTTGTAAAAAGTTAAAAAGTTTATCAAGCGGGCTGCTGCACCAGCAGAAACTGTTTGCTTGCGATAAGCTTCCTCTGGAACATCAGGTGTGCAGGCAGGAAGCTTCTCTGCACGTCTGCACTTTTAGGGAACAGCTCTGAAGCTATTTCAGAATTAACCCTTTATGAGCAGGCTCACAGCTCCTCACAGGCGTGCACCACTTCGCCCGGCAAGACCTTACATATTTAATACAGAGCGTTACCCCTGTACAAATGGAAAAAAATTAACATTTCTAGACCAATATGGCTGTTAATTTCTGTACAGTGTCAAACTCAACACAGAAAACTGGGATACATTTTTTTCCAAAGTTGACAGCACAGCTAAAGTTTTCAAAAATTCAGCCTGGCGTGGTGGTGCATGCCTTTAATCCTAGTGCTTGGGAGGCAGAGGCAGGAGGATCTTTGTGAGTTCAAGGCCAACCTGGTCTACAGAGTGAGTTCCAGGACAGCTGAGGCTACAGGGAGACCCTGTCTCAAAAAAGACCAAAAAAAAAAAAAAAAAAAAAAAACACAAAAAACAACAAAAAACCAGCCTGTAATGGTGGTTCACACCTTTAATCCCAGCACTCAGGAGGCAGAGGCAGGTATGTTTCTGTGAGTTCGGGGCCTATCTGGTCTAGATAAGCACAGCCAAAGCTGCATAGTAAGACCCTACCTCGGGCTGGAGAGATGGCCTAGCGGTTAAGAGCGCTGACCGCTCTTACAGAGGACCCGGGTTCAATCCCCAGCACCCACATGGTGGCCAAGAACCGTCTGAAACTCCAATTCCACGAGAACTCCAGTTCCAGGGGAATCCGACACCCTCTTCTGACCTCCGCAGCATTGCACGACATGGGTGCACAAACTTGCATGCAGACAATACATTCATACACATACATAAATAAATAAAATTAATTTAAAAAAATTAAAAAAAAAAAGACCCTACCTCAAAAAATAAAGCAAATGAAAAAACACTCAGCTAGAAAGGAAGTAGGTATAGCTCACAGTTGAATTCTGATAAGAATTCTGTATGTTAGGGAAGGAGAGATAAGTGATACCAGGAAAGGAGGTCAAGGCTAGCCTAGTGAGCCTTGAACTCAGTATGTCACCGAGGCTGGTCTTGAACTCCTAATCCTCCTGCTTCCACCTCCCAAGTGTTGGTATTATAAGTGTGTACTATTGTAACTCAGCAAGAGATGGAGATTTCTTCATCTCAGAGTTTTAGTCTCTGAGATACAAAGTTTCCAAGGGGAAAAAAAAACTCAGGTTGAGAGAACAAGACATCTTCCTGTTGGTTGGAGCTGGATCCAGTGTAAAGACCTGATACAGTTTCAGTGTGTTTCCTTTCCCTCTAGTCCCATTACCTTCGTGTGATTGGATGCCTTGCTGTACAGGGTAAGGCCCTGGATGTGCTAGATCTGTAATTAGTGCAAAGAAAAGCTTCACAGGGATGTCTAGGGCTTCAACCAAATAAAGTCAGGGAGATGGGAGTGATTGCCCTGGGAAATTAAAGAAAGGCACTGTCACCAATCCTTTAACCAGGTGATGGCCTCTCACTAATCACCCACTGTGAGGTTCATTATCTGGTCTACTTTGCTGAAGGGAAGATATAGCCTGTCAGATCAATAAATCTGAGGGCAGTAGAGAGCCCTTTGGTGGTAGGCTTGAAAAGCATAGACCAAATGGGAGAACTAGCCAGCTTAAATTGGTTTTAAAATTAGGTTTGGTCCTGAAGTATAGGAGATGAAAATAGAAAGGGAGAAAGAAAAGAAAATGTGTGCATATTATATGCAGGTGAGGTCATTACCTTTTAAAAAGCAGATCATCATTTTGAAAGCCGAGAGATTAACTTCTACCTTTTGTATTATTGTTTTCAAACAATTATATAGGGTGATTATTCCCTGGGAAAAAATCAAATTATTTTGGATAGAAAGTCACTGTAAGTGCTCAGTGGAGGGACAAATAGTGAAGTTGCTCTTTATTTAGTTCCTGTGCTGTTGTTAACTCTTGTTTCGGGGTTTTTGTTTTGTCATTTTGGTTTTTTTTTTTTTTTCCGTTTTGTTTTTCTATTGTTTTCTTTCTTTTTCAGCCATTCTGACTTAAAGTACTCTGAAAAAGAATCAGTCCTTACCTCTGAAGGAAACCCTTAGGACCTCCTTTGGTCTGAGAATTCTTTGCTTTTGAGACTCTTTGGTTCAAGAGGACAGGAAATATGTTCTGCTTGGGTTTAGGTTCTTATATTCCTTCTCTTCCATTCAAAAATTTCAGAAGGACTTGCTGTACCAATCCAGGAGCTATATAAATGCAAAAAGTACACATGCCTTTGAGGATGGCACAATATATGTATCAAGATAAGTACTTTTTTGTTACTTCGTTTTTTCAGATGGGGATCTTGCTTTGTAGCCCTGGCTAGCCTAGAATTCAGTATGTAGACAACTCTGGCTCAAATGTGTGATGATCCTTCTCCCTTTTCCCTAGCGCCGGGATTACAGAGTTGTGCTACTTTGTCCAACTTAGACTCCTCCCCTCCTTCCCTTCCTTTCTTCTTTCCTCCCTACCTCTCTTCCCTCCTTCCCCCTTCCCTCCGTCCCTCCCTCCTCTCTCCTCTCTCCTATATCTGTTTCTTCTCTTTCTGACACAGTTTCATGTAACTCAAGTTAGCCTAGAATTTGCTGTATAGTCAAAGCTGGCTTTAAACTCTGGGTATTCTTACCTCCTGTGGTGGTTTGAATGAGTGTCCCCCATAGGCTCTAGGTATTCAGACATTTGTCTCCAGTTGGTGGTGCTGTTTCTGGAGGTCTTAGAAGGTGTGGCCATGCTGGGGGAAGTGTGTCACTGGGGGCGGGCTTAGTGAGCTTAACAAGCCTCGTGCTCTACAGTTGCTCCTCTCTGCTTCCTGTGCTCTTTGCGATATNTCTGAGAATTCTTTGCTTTTGAGACTCTTTGGTTCAAGAGGACAGGAAATATGTTCTGCTTGGGTTTAGGTTCTTATATTCCTTCTCTTCCATTCAAAAATTTCAGAAGGACTTGCTGTACCAATCCAGGAGCTATATAAATGCAAAAAGTACACATGCCTTTGAGGATGGCACAATATATGTATCAAGATAAGTACTTTTTTGTTACTTCGTTTTTTCAGATGGGGATCTCAATCGTAGCCCTGGCTAGCCTAAGAATTCAGTATGTAGGGCACTGGCTCAAGGTGTGATGATCCTCTCCCTTCCTGCGCGTGATACAGAGTTGGTGCTTACCTTTGTCCAACTTAGACTCCGTCCCTCCTTCCCTTTCCTTCTTCTTTCTTCCACCTCCTTCCCTCCTTCCCCCTTCCCTCGTCCTCCTCCTTCTCCTCTCTCCTATATCTGTTTCTTCTCTTTCTGACACAGTTTCATGTAACTCAAGTTAGCTTAGAATTTGCTGTATAGTCAAAGCTGGCTTTAAACTCTGCGGTATCACCCCTGTGGTGGTTGAATGAGTGTCCCCATAGACTCTAGGTATTAGACATTTGTCTCCAGTTGGGTGCTGTTTTAGGAGGTTTAGAAGTGGATTTGTGGCCATTGCTGAGGGAAGTGTGTCACTGGGAGCAGGCTTAGGGAGCCTTAAACAACCTCGTGCTCTACAGTTGCTACTCTCTGCTTCCATGTGCTCTTCGCGATTTGTGACCCTCGGTTTGCTGCCCAGTCTCCAGCAGCCATGCCTCCCACCACAATGGACTCTAATTCCCTGAACCGTCAATCATAAGCTCAACAATAAACTCTCTTATAAGTTCCTTGGTCTGGGTTTTATTCACAGCAACAGAGAAAACTGACTAATACAGTTATGGGTACCAGAGAGTGGGCTGTCTGCATGTGGAAAGAACCTGACCATGTGTATTTTTGGAGAAGTGTGGAAGACTTTTGGAACTTTGGGCTAGAAATATGTTGATTGCTATAAGCAGAGTTTAATGGGGCCATTCTAGTGGAGGCTTTGAAGAAAGCATGGCTGCAAAAAGATGTGGTTCCAGAGGAAAATAAAGACTTAGGCAGCAACCAGGATATTTTGAAAAAGAGTCAGCAGCAGTTTTCCCACAGCCAAAATGCTTGCCTGATGCTAAGACGAAAAGCGGTGGACTGATGTATTTGGCAGATGATATTTCAAAACAGCCTAAATGAGAAAATGTGGCGTGGCTTATGTGATATTATACAGATTACGAAAAAGAGCAGAGAGCAGAAAGAAATGCAAAATGGTAGTTTGCTTTCTGATAACGCACTAGGAAGAATTAAAGGTGGGGCCAAGCATGTAAAGGAGAGGTTGGATCTGAAAAATGCACTACGAAGATTAAAGGTGGCCCAAGACTTGAAGAGAGTTTCCTTTATAAGGATTTAAATGATTAAGGAAGGGCTCGAGATTTACAAGTAAACAAAAAATCATACCTTCAGGAAGCCACACCAGCTATCCTCCAACAAGCCAGGGCAGAGAAAATTTGAAAATATGGTTAAATGGCCAGGGTCTGGCCCGGAACTTGCGCCAGATCGGCCCATTTCATCACGTGGTGCTGCTTTAGAGACATTTGAAGTTTTGCAAGAGCTGAAGGGTCATCAGCTCTCTCCACGTCAGAGAGCCAACAGAGCCCAAGCAGGAAAGAGTTAAACGCACAGGTGTCCCTGAATAAAGAAGCCCTGATAGGCCACTGCGTGAAGCTGAGTTATGAGCCTCGGTTCGGAGCGGAACCCCCAAGAGACATTTGAGAGCAGAGCTGTGGGATATTTGCCAAGGAGGGCTTCATACAGGGAGTGGTACTGGGCTAAGAAAGAGATGTATGTTGCAAGCAAAGCTGGAAGAGCTGACCATCTAAGCCCTTTGGAACGTAAGCCCAACAGTCGGATTGTGGAGCTACGACTTGCATTTCGCCTGTGGCTTAATGGTCTTGTTTTGGTCCATTGATTCCTCACTATGCCTCTATTCTACCCTTTTGAATGGGAATATGTGTATCGTTCCACTGTACATGGGGAGTATGTAATTCCTTTGATTTTACAGGGACTTACAGTTAAGACATGGCCTGAGTCTCGGAAGAGACTTTGGACTGTGGGCTTTTAAATGGCATTGAACTGGTAAAGACTATGGGACTTTAAGGTTGGCACTAAATGCCGTTTTGCTTTATATGGTCAGGAGGCTATGGCCCAGGAGGGATATTGTTGGTTGAATGAGTTGTCCCCATAGGCTCTAGTATTAGACATTTGTGTCCGTTGGTGTGCTGTTATCTGAGGTCTTAAAGTGGCCTGCTGGGGAGTTGTGTCCTGGCGCTAGTAGCTTTAACCCAAGCCTCGTGTCCTCTACAGTGCTCCCTCTCTGCTCCTGTCTTGCGATATGTACCCCTGTTTGCTCGCTCTGGATCCGGCCCACGCCTCCCGCCACAACTGGCTTAACCCTGGAACGCATGTAAAGCTCAAATAAACTCTTCCTTTATAAGTCTTGGCTCTGGTGTTTATCACAGCAACAGAAAAACTAAAACACCCTCCCAATCTAGGAGTGCAGGCATTGGCTGGTATACCTAGTTTAAGATCACTATTTTCTCCCTCTGCTCCTCGCCTCCTCTTCTCTCCCTCCCTCCCCTCCCCCTCCTCTTCCTTCTCTTCCTCTCTTCTCTTCTCTTTCTCTCTCTCGCTCTCCTCTCTCTCTCTCTCTCTCTGCCTCCCGTCCTCTCTCTCTCGTCTTTTGGAGACAGGCTCTGTAGCCCAGTTGGCTGAACTCTCTGTGTAGATCAGGCTAACTTGTCAGCTCCCCTCCTCCTAATATGGGATTCCAAGGCATGTGCCACCTCGCAAGATGACTATTTTTTTTTTTTTTTTTTTTTTTTTTTTGGTCTTTTGAGACAGGTTTTCCTGTAGCTCCAGCTGTCCTGGAACTCACTATGTAGACCAGGCTGGCCTTGAACTCACAAGATCCGCCTGCCTCTGCCTCCCAAGTGCTAGGATTAAAGGTGTGCGCCACCATGCCCGGTGACTATTTTCTTATTAGACCTTTGTCATACTATGTGTGCTCCTGTGAACCTCTTGTCAGCTGCTTTATTTGGAGCGATTATATCAGCCCCACCAGACCCTTTATAAGCCTAAGAATTGTGAATAAACCTCTCTGTTTTTGAACCTTTGGTAAAATGTGGCCTCTTTACAAATCTGTAAGTGGTTGGCTGGTTACCCTTAATCAGGGCCTTTCCTCAGAAAGGCCATGATCATCCAGTATCTTTTTTCCTTGCCTTGATTGTATGAAGAGGCAAAAGCAGAACCTTCATTGACTTTAATAAAGGCAGGAATTTGTAAGTCCCTAAGCTTGGAAAATTACTGAGTTCGTCAGAAGTTCTAGCTAAGTACAGTCACTACTAAACTTTCACATGACTAGTGCCCAGTTGAAAATTATTTGAAACACTTAATTCCTACCTGCAGGCCTTGCAGTTTATCAGAGAAGATTGTAAAACTGTCCAAGACAGAGGGGAAAGTTGACAGTAAAGGGAATCTTGTCATTGTTTATGTATAAAAACTCATGCCTCTGAGTTACTAGTATGTCAGTCCTAATCATCCTTGCCCCACACACAAAGAAATAATGACACCAGGGCTGGAGAGATAGCCTAGTGGTTAAGAGTACCGACTGCTCTTGCAGAGGACCCGGGTTCAATCCCCAGCACCCACGTGGCGGCTAAGAACCGTCTGTAACTCCAGTTCCAGGAGAACTCCAGTTCCAGGGGAATCCGACACCCTCTTCTGACTTCCACGGCATTGCACGACACGGGTGCACAAATCTGCATGCAGACAGTACATTCATACACATACAAAAATAAATAAAATAAAATTTAAAAAAATTAAAAAGAAAGAAAAAAAAGAAATAATGACCCCAAAAAGGACAAACTTTCTACCAGGGGCTATGTAGCTATATTTTTGCTAGTCATAATTTACTGGACTTGTTTTTTATTCAGCTTTAGTATAATTAACATACAGTAAACTATATAAATTAACCACCACAATCAAGGTATAGAACATTTCTACTGGACATGGTGGCTCATGTCTATAATCACAGTACTTGGGAACCTGCAGCAAGATTACTGCAAGTTCAAGTTTGTCACAAGGGTGGGGGTGAGATGGCTCAGAAGTAAAGGTGCTTTCCGCCAAGCTTGATGACCTGAGTTCAGTCCCCGGGACAGACCCACATGGTGAAAGGAAAGAACCAACTTCCAAAAGTTGTCATCTAACTTACACATACACACACACACACACAGGAGAAAGAGAGAGAGAGAGAGAGAGAGAGAGAGAGAGAGAGAGAATAATTTAAAATTTTAAAGGTGTAAAGTTAATTTGGTCTTGAAATCATGGCATATAGTTATCTTAAAAGGGGTAGGGAGGCTGGAGAGATAATTCAGTCAATAAAGTGCTTGCCACACATGCATGAGCACCTGCATGCAGTTCTAGCAACTACATGAAAAGCTGGATGTAGTGGTATATGTTTATAATCCCAGCACTAGCACTGAGGAGGTAGAAACAGGCAGATGGCTTTCTGAAGCTTGCTGGCCAACCAGCCTACCTTAACCTGTCCCAGCGAGACCCTTTCTCAAAAAACAAGGTAGACATCTCCCAAGGATGACACCCAAGGTTGACCTGTGGCTGCTACACATATGTGCACAAACATGTATGCTCTAACTGCACAGTAATGAAAAAGTTATAAAGCATTTTCATCACCCCAAAAGTTCTCACATTACTTTGCAATTTGTCCTCACCTGGATTCTGGGCTCTAAGCAAACACTGATATTATGTACTTTATTGTAATTTTGATTTTTCTTTTATAGAATTTCATATAAGTAAACTCATGCAGTGTGTATATAATATGTGCTTATTGCATGACTTTTCCTGGGGAGACATGAACAAATGTCTCCTCACCCCAGGTAGGCCACCCACAACAAACTAAAGAAACATTTCCACCCAAGTCTGGCTTGGTAAACAAATGGGCTTATTATTGGGGTTATTTGCAGGAGCACAAGCAACTCAGGCAGCTTCAATGCCAAAGAGCAAAGGCTCCACCTCAGCATGGTGTCTTCTCACAAAAGTTGATCACTGGAGCTTCCAGAAACTTGCAGACAGCACCATCAGGGTCTCTTCTTCCTGAGTTCAGTGCCCATTAGGGTCTCTTCTTCCTGAGTTCACTGCCCATTAGGGTCTCTTCTTCCTGAGTTCACTGCCCATTAGGGTCTCTTCTTCCTGAGTTCACTGCCCATTAGGGTCTCTTCTTCCTGAGTTCACTACCCATTAGGGTCTCTTCTTCTTGAGTTCACTGCTTGTATAACCTCAGGAAGAGATTCTAGCCCTGTAACTTTGCTGAGCTTCCTGAGTCTTGTGAGCCTCCCTCCATCCTCCAAGAGAGATGTTTCAACTCAAGAGTAAAAGCTAGACAACAGTGTTTCATGCTGTGTCTAGCACCTTTCTAAGGGTCAAACATTGTGGTAACCAGGTTATTTACTGAAGAGAAATGAAAATATATGTCCATCCAAAGACCTGTTCACAAATGTTCATAGCAACATTATGATAGTCAAGAACTAGAAACAACTTGAGTGTCTGCAACTGAATGGATGAACAAAATGTGATCCAGTGGAATCATATTGACCATAAAAAAACTCAGTACTGAGACATGCTGAAATGTGAATGACCTTGAAAATGGCATGCTAAGTGAGAGAAGGAAGCCATCAAAGACTGTGTGTCTGTGTATGATATATGTTGTGTGATTCCATTTATTTGAAGTGTCTAAAACAGGTGAGTTTATATAGCCAGGAAATATACCAGGGGCTGCTTAGGGCTAGGGGTGAAGAGTAGGTGACTGCTACCTGGTATATGGGACTTCTTTTTTGAGTGGACAGAAATGTCCTAAAGTTAGACTGTGGCTTTAAAAACAAAACAAAACAAAGAAACAGCAAAGATGTTGCCAGGCATGATGGTGCATGCCTGTAATCCCAGCACTCTGGAGGCAGAGGCAGGCAGATCTCTGTGAGTTCAAGGCCAAACTGGTCTAAAGAGCAAGTTCCAGGTCAGCTGGGGCTATAGGGAGACCTTGTCTCAAAAACATCAAAAACAAAAATTATGTATATCTATATATACACAAGTACAGGTACCCACAAAAGGTCCTCTGTTAAGAACAGTACTTGCCGGGCATGGTGGTGCATGCCTTTAATCCTAGCACTTGGGAGGCAGAGGCAGGAGAATCTTTGTGAGTTCAAAGCCAGCCTGGTCTACAGAGTGAGTTCCAGGACAGCTGGGGCTACAGGGAGACCCTGTCTCAAAAAGACAAAAAAAAAAAGAAGAGTACTTGCTCTTGACAGCTGAGCCATCTTTGCAGCCCTGGAAATTATTATATATAATTATACACACACACACACACACACACACACACACACACGAGACAGGTGTCTTGGAATATGAGTAAATGTCCCAAACTGACTTCAGTCTCAGAATCTTTTTGCCTCAACGTCCTGAGTGCTAGGATTACAGGTGTATGCCACCATACCCAGTCTGGTTTTTTTTTAATTTTATTTATTTTTTATGTGTATGAATGTACTGTCTGCATGTAGGTTTGTGCACCTGTGTCGTGCAATGCTGCAGAGGTCAGAAAAGGGTGTCGGATTCCCCTGGAACTGGAGTTAAAGACGGTTCTCAGCTGCCATGTGGGTGCTGGGGATCGAACCCGGGTCCTCTGCAAGAGCAGTCGGTGCTCTTAACTGCTAGGCCATCTCTCCAGCCCCATACCCAGTCTGTTTTTAATATTTTTCTTATAACCTTGATAACCTTATTTCTGTTTGCTTTTTTGTTGTTTCTAAATTTTTATGTGTATGAGTGTTTCACCTGCACATATATAAGTGCACCCATGCCATGCAATGCCCTTGGAGGTTAGAAGGGGGTGGTGGCACTTGCCTTTAATCCTAGCACTCAGGAGGCAGAGGCAGGCGGATCTTTGTGAGTTCAAGGCCAGCCTGGTCTACAGTGAGTTCTAGGACAGCTGGGGCTACAGGGAGACCCTGTCTCAAAAAGACCAAAAAAAAGGGGGTGTCACATCCCCTGGTGCTGGAGTTAAGGACAGTTGTTCACCGTTGTATGAGTGCTGGGAACGGAACCCAGAGTTCTCTGCATGAGCAGCACTGCTTCTAACCACCGAGCCATCTCACCAGCCACTGCTTTTTTTTTTTTTGTCCTTTTAAGACAGGGTCTCCCTGTAACCCCAGCTGGCCTGGAGCTCACTACGTAGACCAGGCTGGCCTTGAACTCACAGAGATCCGCCTGCCTGTGCTGGGATTAAAAGCATACACCACCATGCCCGGCCCCTGTTTTGTTTTTCAGTATCTCAAGGTGGCATTGAACTTGTAGTTGTCCTCCTGCCTTAACCTCCCAAGTGTTGGGATTAATAGGCATAAGCCACCATGCTGACATTAGTTCTGTTTTTTTAAAAGTCCTTAGAATGTTTGTGCTCATGATCATGCTTTATATGACTAAGTACAGTTTCCTTCTTTCTTTCAAATCTGTATACTTTTGATTGCTTTTTCTTTCCTTATTTGACTGACTGACCAGAACTTTCAGTACAAGTTGATGTGCCCAGAATAGATATCCTTGCCAGATCTCAAGGGGAAACCATTTGGTCTTTCATTGTTAAGGAATTATTTGCTATGAGCAGCTTCTCTCTCCCCCTCTCTCCCTCTCTCTGTCTCTCCCCCTCTCTCCCTCTCTCTGTCTCTCCCCCTCTCTCCCTCTCTCTGTCTCCTCTAGCTGTCTCTCTCCAGGGTCTCTCTGTCCTCTCCCCTCCCACCCCCCTCTCTCTGTCTCCTCCCCCTCGGTCACATTCCCTCGGTCTCCCCTCTTCTCGCTCATCCCTCTCCGTCGTCCTGTCTCCCTCCCCCATCCTCTTTCCTCCCTTTCTTTCCCCCCTCCCCTCTTTCCTCTTTCCTTTTTTTTTTCTTTTATTAGAATGAAGTAACCCTCCTTATCTCTTCTTACTGGTTTTATTTTGAAGAATATCTATCTGGTGACGAGAGTCAGTAAATGCAATCCCAAAGCGGGCCATAATTGGCCTCAAAATTCCCCCTTTTCTTTTTTTATTTTTTTGTTTTTTTTTTCCTTTTTTTTTTTTTTTGGTTTTTTTTTTGTTTTTTCCTTTTTTTTGAGACAAGTCCTATCCCCGGTAGCATGGTCCGGGAACTCAGCTAAAAATACAACCAGATCTGCAGTCTGGGCTTAACACTCACAGAGATTCAGTCACCACCACCCTCGTGCCTCCTGGATGCGGGGAATGTAGAAGGCGTGCAACCAGCACACCTGGAAAAATTCCAACTTTTCTATGCTTGCCTCCCAATGCCTGTGTGGGTCAGGGTTTTGTTTTAGGTTTTTGGTTTTTTTTGTTGTTGTTTGGTTTTGTTTGTTTTTGTATTTGTGGAAATTGTTTTTTGGTTTTGGCTTTTCTTTCTTTAAGATGTTGGGGGATTTAAACGCCTTGCACTCCCTCACTAGGGGATTCTAGACAAGTGTCCTACCACTGAGCTATATCCACCATCACCCGCTTAGCTTTGGATTTGGTTTCTTTCTTGGTAATTTTCTTTTTTTTTGAGAACAAAGATGCGGGGTCCTTTCTCTGTCGGCGAGTCCCCCAGCACCCCCTTGTTGATTAAACCTTTTAAACCACAGATTTAGCTGTGCGTGGGTGGTGCAACACCTTTAACTTCCTAGCACCTCAGGAGGCAGATAGAAATGCCAGGCGCTCTTTGTGAGTTCAACAAGACCAACCAGAGCCGGCCTCGGTGGGGGGGGGGAGGGCCAAGGGTTCTTCTCTTTCTTGTTCTACGAGTAGTTCTAGGGACAGAATTGGATGGGCTACATGAGACCCCTGTCGGCGGAAGGAAAGACCAAAGAAAAAAAATTACTAAATATTCAATATTTATTACCCATAATATATAGGTGGAAACAGTTATTTTATGTATATTAACCATTATAAAGTAAAAACTTTTGAAGGGCTGGAGAGATGCTCAT
>VZQC01013353.1:339564-349564 GCA_009823505.1 Rhizomys pruinosus | reverse complement strand
AGAGATGCTGTTTTATTAAACAGCAAAGAATGGAGTCAAGAAAGCTAGCACTCTCAAACACAAGGCAGGAGAGGGATGCCAGATTCTGGAAGGTGGCAAGCATCCTGCTTTGGGGCAGCGTTGCTCAGATCCCTGGACTTAGTGACAGATGGAAAATACTTTGTCTTACTGTGAAACCTGGTGGAATTAAGTACATCTCTCCCTGTGCAATGGGAAAAATCTTCAAACCTCTCACACTATGGCTGTCCCCAAAACTCTGAATGCTGACTGACTATTCATGATCTGTGTTGTGGCAGTCTTATTTGAGAATGTCCCAGTAGGAAGCCTGCTCTTGGTCTTCTGGCATAAGAGAAAGGCTGCCTGCCATCTGTGGACATAGGAGGAGAGGAGAAAGAGGAGGAGGAGGAGGGTCTCAGTGCTGCTCTCTGGACTGTGAGCATGCTGCTTGACCAAGCCAAGGTTAGTTTTCCTTATGTGTGGCTGTGACTTGGACATGAATAACTTAGTCTATACTAAGACAATGTTGTGACAGTGCTGAGCACTGGCGAGTCCTTGTAGAAGTGTGGCCTGGTGAGAATGAGAGGGTTCATCATGGAGGGGTGCCCTCAGGAAAAAAATCATGTAGTTTCCATGGGACCACATGTGAATTACTTCTTCAAAGACAATTGTTAGAAGAGTGACTCTCCTAGTTACGTCTATCTATGTATCTATGTATCTATGTATCTATGTATATATCTATCATCTATCATCTATCTATCTATCTATCTACCAATCATCTATCTATATCTATCTATCTATCTATCTATCATCTATCTATCATCTCTTTCTATCATCTATTTCTATATCTATCCATCCATCCATCATCTGTCTATCTTATCATCTATCATCTATCTATATCTATCATCTATCTATCTATCTATCTATCTATCTATCTATCTTCTCATCTATCTCTATATCCATCCATCCATCATCTGTCTATCTTCTCATCTACCTCTATATCCATCCTTCCATCATCTGTCTATCTTATCATCTATCATCTATCTCTATCTATCTATCTATCTATCTATCTATCTATCTATCTATCATCTATCTCTATATCCATCCATCCATCCATCTATCATCTGTCTATCTTATCTATCATCTATCTATATCTATGTATCTATCGATATCTATCATCTATCTCTATATCATCCATCCATCCATCATCTGCCTATCTTATCATCTATCATCTATCTATGTATCTATCTATGTATCTATCTATGTATCTATCTATCTAATCTATCATCTCTCTGTCTATCTGGTCTTTTTGAGACAGGGTCTCCCTGTAGCCACAGTTTGCCTGGAACTCACTATGTAGACCAGGCTGCTTCAATCTCACAGAGATTTGCTTGCCTCTTCCTCTAGAGTGCTAGGACTAGAGGTGTGTACCACCACGCCCAGCTCAGATTCATCTCTACGACTTAGTGACATCCATCCACATGTCCCATCACTCTCCACGTCCACATCAAACTTTCTGCCTTTTCTGGGCCTCTTGAATCACCTTTCTTTACCCATTTGTGAGCAGCACTGGAAAAGCATGTGTTGTGTGAACTGCAACACTTGTGCTTTTCAAACATCTCCTAGTACCCAGAGCAAAGCTTATGCTATTTGCAACCAACTAGGCCAGTGCCCAACAGTCACACAGACTGGTATCTTTATGGACCTATCTTTTGTTACATTGGGAGCAGTGTTCAGTAACAAACGAGACCATCTCTGGCTGCCTAATTGACTCCAGTGTATCCATGAGCTCATCACAATGTTGTCCAAGTCTCCAGGGGTGGGGAGTACTGAAAGTTATCATAGCCCTCCAGAGGGACAGGTAACAGCCCTAGCCTTAGGTTTCCTGTTTTAGCGTGAAGTGGCAGGTCCTTCAGGACAGACATAGAAATTTTGTTCCCGTGTAAGTTTATCCAGAACTTTGGAAGGCTCAGGACTTAAATGGGACAGTGTGACATTTCACAAGTTCAGTTGTTTTACCTGTATGATGCATGTGAACACAGAAGCCTCCACTCTGATTTTTTCTTTTTTTTATATATCTAGTTTCTGATCCACTCTGATTTTGAAACTTTAAAGTAAGTCACTCCGGAGTCTCCAGGGATCTGAGCAGCTTGCCTGGGTGGCCCTCTGATGGTATCCACAAGCATTCCAGCTTGAGAAGCTGCAGGGTGAACTGCAGGGTGATGATCTGCTCCTTTAGGGATATGTCATCTTAAGGATGCCGAGGAGGGGCAGCCTAGGTAGGGAGCAAATTAAACAGGAGTTTTGGACTGTTGGTGGACCGTGCACCCAGTGTTCACATATCTCCAGTCTGATGTCTGTGGGATTCCTCTGAACTCATAAACGGGAAATGAGCAACTCTGAAGTATATTGATGTAAAGCTGTAGCAAACTTTTCTGTTGCCTCCACTGGAAGGTAGGAGAGGGGCCTGTCCAGAGGCCTCTCCTTGAGGTACAAGCCTGTCGAGGGCTGCTTTGCTCCTGGCTCCGGATGGCCCGCCATGGCTTGATTCTCACTTATAGTCGGTGGTGACAACGCATTAGCCATGGGTCCAGACTGCATGTTCCAGAAGTTCCGATCCACAGTCTGTAAATCCAGCACTTTCAGTTTGTATCTCCTGGGTGAACGTTCTGGACGAGCCGTGTTTCAGTCCTATGTAGTGTGATTTGTGCCTTAGTCTCCAATTGTGCTGCCTCCTCCTCCTCCTCCTCCTCCTCCTCCTCCTCCTCCTCCTTCTTCTTCATCCGAACCCCCCAAGTGGGGGGAGGGCCAGGCCTGTACCAGGGTATTCAGGACATTAGAGCATCTCCTGTTGAGCAGTAATGGGAAGAACATTTTGCACAGCACCTCCAGAGCGGAGACGGTGAAGGTCTCATCCTTCATCAGGCTCTGTCCCGCTAGCTCCTGAAGTGTGGTCGGAGCCTGGGGCTCATTGTAATGGCTCTACAGTGAGAAGGAGCCAGATGTGCACAATGCTGACAGAGAGCTTCCAACCATAACAGGGCCAGGTGTGATTCCTAGTTCCAACAATGGTGACAGAGAGCTTCCAACCACAGCAGGGCCAGGTGTGACTCCTGGGTCCAGGGGAGCAGAATTTCCTTACAGTGAAGAAAAACAAATGGATGGATCTTTACAGTAGTGATAATCCCAAGGGCACTGAAATTTACAGTTGTATGCAGCAGCGAGCAGAGCATTCTTAAGGATGTGTGTGTTCGTGGATTCTGTTCTATTTTGCTATTCCGGTCAGTGTTGCAGGGACTGAGCCTCTGCAGCACATTTTCAAGTTTCTCGATGTTTCTCTGGACTTGGTTCAAGGCCTTATCTTCTCACCCTTGTAACAGATACTGCAAACACTGCAGATGATTGCAGCTCTGACATGGCAGTGCCAGTCCTGGCGACACCTTCATGCTGGCAGGCCATCCTGCCCTGGAGATTCCCGGCTGCAGCTCCCTGAGTTTATCAGGAGAGCGGTGAGCCCTAGGGAACAGACAGCAAGTCTATTGCTCTGCACATGGTGAAGGCCAGCTAGAGGGTCTGGAAAGTCTTAACAGATGTGTATCAAGCTAGAGCAAGCTTTTAAGTTCATAGTACCGTGCTTGGCTTGGCTTAAGGCAAACCATTTGCAGAATGAGCCCCTCAAGAGAAGAGATGGCCTGACTGCTCATCTCAGCTCCTGGATTCCAGGGAGGCACAGAACCCAAGAGCAGCTCTGGGGCTTGGTGGGATTCTGACTGTGCAAGGACACCTGTGGGATCTGACAGCGCCCCCTGTGTTTCTGGAATCTCAAATCAGGGTGAGGAACTCAAGACGGTGTCTCCAATTACAGCTGAGCCATAAATTTGCATAAAATGTTTTGATGGAAAGGAGATGAAATAAAAGGAGCAGCCCTTTCTTTGTTCGTACTAATCGTGATGCTGACTCTGCCTTTGTGTGCAGCTCTAATATGATGAGTGACTATTGATAGCAGCAGTCAAAAATGTACACTTGGCTGGTGACTACTGAATAAAATCAGGGAGACTTGTTTGTATAAAAAATGTAATTAATGGGAGCTGTCTTTTTAACATTTGTCACAAAATTGTAGAAGAAAAAAGTAGAAGAAAAAAAAACCCTGCAAAACCAAGAGGTATTTCCTTAAATCTATGACGTTTTTCTCAATATCAGAAAATGTGAGTTGAGATAACAATTTCTGCACCTTGGCGGTCTGACAAGGAGCTGTCTTCAGGTCTTGGAGCAGTGGGCAGACGGGCACTTCTCCCAGCTGAACAAGTGGCTCATTAACCTTCACACCATGGCTATGAGCAGGTGGGTAGGAGGCCTCATTACCTGCTTTTCACGGATGCACGAGGCAGATTCCAGAAACATCACACAGGCGGCTCCACACATGGTCCTGGTGTTCTGACATCCAAGGTCAAAATGCTTTCTTTTCTCCCATGGAGTCGAGTGAGCTGAGCAGGTTTGAAGCTGAGGGAAGCTGGATGAAAGCCCCCTGAAGTCAGAATCTCAGAGTTCTGGGAGTGGGACCCTTTTAGGAGCCCGGGGTAGCCCTGACATGCACGGTTAGAAACTGGCTCTTGGACATGCGTACCTGTTCCTACTAAATTTAGTCTTCAAAATGAAAGACTCAGAGTAGAAGTTTGGATAAAACGTGGGGTAGAAAAGATTTTGTTTTGTTGGTGAAGTGAAAATAGGGTGCCTGCTGCGTGCGCCCAACCCTTACCAACAGCAGACAGATGTCTAGCACTGACGCCACCTGCATAGCCAGCCCTTTGCAGCTGGCCTGGGCTGTAGCTTTTGCTGGTTTTCTGTCCATGGTCTCAATGGTCCCAGTTTGTCCATGCAAGTATGCTAATGGTGATCTGATATAGGACCTATTGAGTTCACCACATGCGACTGCATTGAGCCTAGGGAGGAGGTGCAGGCCTCATTAATCATGCAGGCTGCCTTCTGGGGCCTGAAAGCTTGACGAAGGGCATTGTGAGGGCTTCTGCATCTGTCAGGCCCACAGATGCCTGGCACACCCTTGTGGCAAAGCAACAGCCATTCATCGATGTCCATTATTTACCACCGTGGGCCCAGTCCCTAATTAGGCACCCAGGGGAAGCTGAGTGAGAAGCAGGCACTCCAAGCCACGCTTGTCCCATCTCCTGTGGCCTCCAGGGATGAATGCGAAGGGAGCAGAGACAGGCTTGTCAGAATCTCTAGAGTCAGTGGTGCTGGAAGCCCTTGCAAGGCTTTTCTCAGTGCTTGAGCTGTGTCTGAGACACAGTGGGGCTGGGCTGTCTCTGGAAGGAGGCAGGCTAAGCACAGGAGGACTCCTGAAGTCGGGGCCATTTTGCTGCCTCTGAGAGGGGGTGTTGGACCCATATCATGTGATTTGTCCACTCTAAGAGATGATGGGGTTTTAGTTCTAAGTTGTTTGCCCTCCTGCAGTCACATGCCAGTGTGTCATACTAAACATACTTACCGATGTGTGTGTAAGCCCTGTCACTGTGCCAAAGTACACGAATCAAATCAACTTAAAGGAGGAAAGTTTTCCTTTGGTGCCTGGTTTCAGAGGTTGTGGTGCATGGTTCCTTGGCCCTTTTGCTTTTTTTTTTTGGTCACGGTGAGAGAGAGCGTCATGGCAGGGAGTCATGTGGCTTGTTCACCTCATGGGACAGCAAGCTGAAGTTCCTGACTGAGCTTTCTCTCCATGGATGAGCCCCCATGTGTGCGCTGCAGCCCTTCTGCATCATGGGCTAGACAACAGTAACCTTGACTGGAAATGTTTTACCTTCCTTTACTGTGTTCTCAAGTACATGACAGTTTTACTCTTAGGATGCTTTGTTGTCCTTCTTCTCTCACACAGAGTTGGGAGTAGAGGGAGAGGCCATCTTCAGACAACAGGTCTTGGAGGACACTTTGAGACAAATAAGCTTGGGTCTAAAGAGGTGGGGTGGGTGACTCTGCTTCCAGAGCTGGCTTGACAGTGAGCTCAAGCAACACAAGGCAATTTATCAGGATGGTGGATGTTGCAACATCTCCAAAAATCCCACTGGCTCCCACCAGCCTACACATAAGACTGAAGAACATTTACGGTCTCAAGCACAATGAGAGACACAGGTTCACTTTCTCTCTTTCTGAATCTATATTCCTTTATTTCCTGACAATTGCTCATAAACAGAATGAACATTCTGGTGGCCACTTAACTGATGATATCTCAACATGCTTCCTCTGGTGGCCAAGGCCTTCATCATTTGGCTTTCTCTTCCTTCCTGTGATGAACACTCAGGTGCTGTCAGGTCCACCTCAGGACCCGGTAGGTGGTGTAGCTGTGAAAACTGCTTTTCTCATGGAGCTGGGCATGTTGTAAGGTGTTGGAGAGTCTCTGCCAGCCCAAAGGGGCTACAACGGAGATGAAATGCTCCCTTCTCAAACAAGGTGGAGGAACAGCCCTCCTGCCTAGGACTGGGTATGCTCATTACATAGGAATTTCAATAGGGTGTGCAGTTCAGAATCAACTAAGTATCTGGTTTTCCTGGGTGGGGTTGGTAGCTCTCGTGGGACCACAACCAGGGGCTAAGACTGTGAAGAGGCTGCCAGAGCATACTCCAGATGTTCATTCATTCATTCATTCATTCATTCATTCATCCTCTAAATCATTTAACTTAAGAAGTTCTGCCGTTCTATAACAGAATCATGGACTTTCCGGGAGATGGAAGATGGTGGCTGTTGGTGGGTGGTCTTGCCTCCTCCTTGACGATGGTAGCTGTTGGTGGGTGGTCTTGCCTCTGCCCTTCTGTCCTCCCCGCCCTCTCCTGCTCAGGATAAGTCTAAGATGGACCTGAAGTTTGGTTGTCCCACACCCCTCAGGCCCTGTAATGGAGATCCCTCTTCTTGCTTTCCTGCCTATGGATCTGTCATCCTTAGTGATGCTGGCTTCTACCAGGGCTGTTTCCAGGCCTTCCTATGTCCCTCCCTCACATGGAAGCAGAGGGACAGAGCGGGATGGCAGGAGGAAGATCAAGAGATTCTGGCTCAGGTGTCTGAGAGCAGTCTAGAGGATTCTGTCTTGGCGCCCATGCTGAATGAGGAACAAGAGACTGGGAAGACCCTGTGGCCGCCATCTTCACCACTGGGTAGGTAGATGCTGGCAGACATGTGGACGCTTCCCAGGACTGGGATTAGGAAACAACAAGAGCCTCCTGGCAGACTCCTGGAGTTCTGAAAGGGCTTCCAGGTACTCAGCCTCAGTCTTGCTGAACGATGAAATGGACAAGACCTCTTTCACAGGGAAGCATGGCTTGCTCCTCTTGTTTATGCAATAGAGCCATCGTGTTCTCCACCCCCCAGAAAGTGCTGTCAGTCTTTGCTGGAAGAAAGAGGCTATGTGAAGACAAGATCTGTTATTATTATTAAATTGTTTGGGCCTTATTAGCATATTCATGAGGCTATTCAATTTAAAATATGTTTCATTTCCTTAGCACAGCAAATAATTCTCCTTTTCACAGGATGGCTGCAAAATTTAATATTGAAGGGATTTCGCTTGGCAGTTTGTGTCTGTAAGAATGCAGCTCAGAGTTGCAGAGCGTGAGAAGAAGAAAGAAATGAGGTGGCTCAACTCAAAGAAGGAATTTTGCTGAATCTCAAGAGTTTATAGGCAGCACAGGGAACGTGAATCAAAATATCCCTCCCCCTAAGCGTGTGCAGTGGCCTCTCTTGCTGTTAGCCTGGGCACACCTGCACTTCTGCAGTGGGGCTTTGCAGGGAAGATGCATTTGACAAATGAATGGATTGATGTCTTTGTGCGCAGCCACAGCCAACTATATTCAATGAGCCTGTAACCACTGTCTTTTAGAACTAACTACCTGGGGGCCGGCAGTGCTAGGGCCGAGCCTTTCTCCTGAGGGGATGGCATGGCCTCGCTGGCTCTACCTGCTCTCTGGCCACCAAAACCTCATTGTGCCCTGGACCCACCATGGTGTTGAAGACAGGATTTATGTTTCCAGGGCAGAAGAGGTGCAGGAGCACTGCACATGGATTAATGCTTACTCTGGGCTCTGGGGAAATAGCATACCACATGCAGGGGGAATTAATTCCAGAGCAACAGCTCCAGAGGGGGAAATACAGATTTCCTTTAAATACTTGAACATGTTAGGGGGCCTTGAGGGGGCGATAGAGAAAAAGGAACATGGCAACCCAAGGGAGAGAGTGTGAGGCACTGTAAAGTGCACCGTAAGTCGATGAGGCCTTGGGAACAGGCTTGGGACCAGATTTAGGATATCAGGTAGCTGTCTAGACCCTGCAACTCATAACAGGCCAAGTCAGTACATTACCAGCACACATCCTATTCAAGAAACGTAGAACTTTTACCTTATTTCCATATTGAATAAAGGGATTTTTGTGTGCCAATATATTGAATGCAATACAACTGTTAATTTTTCTTCCTTCTGATAATTATTGTAAAAACAGAAATATATGCTGGTAGATCCTTGCTTTATCAAAAGCTGTACTTAATTGCTCATGAAGGGTATACCCCCTTCCACCTCCTTCTATATCCATGAAGAAACTGTCGCTTGCTTGTCCTTGAACTATTTCATATTTCAGTTAATTAAAAGAATGTGGAGGAAGCCTGTCTCCCTGGCTCAGTATTGTTAATTACAAAGGTATTCAATATGCCACTGCAAATGCCATTCTGCAAGTGCTTAATTAAAATAAACACAGAACTTAAAGGTATGAAACAGATTTTGGCACTGGTCTGCAGTTATAAGGCCAGATTTTGGATATAATGCAGGCACAGGAATAAATCTTAACACTATGCTCTTACTGGACTGGCAACTGGCCAGAGTAGGGGCTGAAGCCTCCTGCTCCAGCCTCCAGGCTGAGGAAAAACTGTCCTAGCTCTCTCCACTCTCCCAACTCAGGAGTGGCTTTCACTAAACCTCTCCAGATGCTAGGAGGAGGAGGAGATCTGGTTTTCTGAGCCCATCTTTCTGGTGGTGATTCACAATGTGCAAGACAACATGTGTTCATTCACCACATTTCATCACATGCTTGAAGACACATTTAGATATGAACTCATTAATCTTGCTCACTCCTTGTAAAGCAGGGTGCTGGGAAGAAAGGTGGCTTCAGACTGACTGACTAGGAGACCAGAGAGGGAGAAGACACTCTTGTAAATGTGCCCCTGTCCCAGGAGCTCCACGCTCCATACCCATAACCAATCTAGGTGAATGAACATTGACTTATGCATCCTCTGTGATGGTGTCAGTATTTAACAGGTGGATGAGGGCTATGAAAAAAAGTTTCTCAGGCTGGAGAGATGGCCTAGCAGTTAAGAGCTCTGACTGCTCTTGCAGAGGACCCGGGTTCGATCCCCAGCACCCACATGACAGCTGAGAACTGTCTGTAACTCCAGTTCCAGGAGCATTCCAGTTCCAGGGGAATCTGACACCCTTTTCTGACCTTTGCAGTCTTGCATGACATGGGCGCACAAACCTACATGCAGACAGTACATTCATACACATAAAAAAATAAAATATTGGGAAGGAAGAGCAGGAAACAGGTAGGAACTGGGTGCCTCAGCAGAGCTGATTGTTGATCCCTTGGTCCACCTGTCTTTGGCTTGATTGGCATTTGTGGCTGTGGGGTTGGAGTTATCCTCCCAGCTGGGATTAAAGGCTCGGTCTTTGGCTTGATTGGATTTTGTGGCTGTGGGGGCGGAGTTATCCTCCCAGCCAGTATTAAAGGTAGGCTTGTGTGACTCTTGAGATCTGAGATCTCCTGAGCCCAGTGGAAGGTACCGGGGTTCGGGCTGACGAGCCCCCCCCCCAACTGGGATTATGAAGAGGCATCTGAAGGAGGCAAGCAAAGCAAGCCTTCAACACAGTGAAGAGGCATTTAGGACTCACATTGGAATACAAGCAAGGAGAAGCCCATATGCCAGGATCACGAAGAAGAGACAACACTGGAAAGGGGCAGGATA